>JANHJO010003138.1:115555-126161 GCA_032468235.1 Pseudoxyrhopus heterurus
GGAGGGAGGGAGGAAGGAAGATGGCAGTTAAATCCTCAACTTAAAAAAAAATGAGTTGGGGCTTCCCCAAACACTTTTCCAAGTGGCATCTAGACAAAGATTTTGATTTAGTTCATTTAAGATGATTTCCTGAATTACAAATGAAGTTTCACAGAACATCATTTAGTTGGAAATTGTTCACTATATATCACCAGAATATCAGAATGCTGCAATATTTACTTTGGAGAGAAGGGGGGGGGGAGATGGAACAAGCTGTCATTTGGTTCCCCCTTTACATCATTTCTCATCTACCAAGATCTCTGTGTGGGAGATCTGGATGAACTCTATTAGCTTGGATGACAAATCAGCTGTTACTTTGACTTCTCCTTTTCTCAAGCTGTTTCCATTCATGCTGCTCCTATTAGACCCTGCTAAGTAATTTTAAGAATAGATGCTCAATACTGTATACTTGAGTGTAGGACAATCAATTGGTTCCGCATATTATACATGCTAGGAAAATAGTTTGGAAGAAGTGCTCCAGACCTTGGGCAAAAGCAGCACCTCTCTCTACTATCAGTTGATAGTATCTTTGTAAAATCTTTTTACAATTTTCCATATAAATCTGAAGAAAGGTGCTGCCTGCATCCCAATCGTTTTCCAAACATGCCTAGCCCTATTCAGTTCTGTATAGCACCTAGTTTCTACAGTATCTTATACACTAGTGTTTTAATAGGAGTGCATGGGAACATTAATTTGCCAAAGCTATCTAGGAATCATGATCAAATGTAATGAGCTTCTGTTTGCACAACATGTTGTGAACTTTCCAGCAATTAATTTTAAAAATCATTATATTTTACTTTAGATTGGGGTATTTATATGTGAAGCTAGACTGTTCTTAATCCTATCTTATGCTGTTTTTATGAGTATTTGATTGTAAAGGTTAGAAGTGTGATTTCTATAATGTGAATGAATATTCAGGCCAAGGCAAGTTTTGACATTCAAATTACAAATATGCCTTAAGCAATATTCACCTTTAAGCCTCTTGGGTGAAATGATTTCGGTCTGAATCTCAAAATTGATCATTGTATGGCTTTAAAAATAGTTTGCTTATGATTAGCGTGAAGGATTGTATCCAACTTTGTCTGTGGGAACAGATTCATCTTCTCCCTGCACATATCTAAATCTGCTGCAGAAGAATAAGCAATACTCTAAAATAGGTTTGGAGTCTGGAACATAGGAAGGCGAGACAAAGGGGAAATTTCATAGCGTTAGGAAAAGTTAGGTCATGTGCTATTGAATGGACCCCTTTCTTTTCCCATTTTGAGTATGTGGCTGATTTGGAAATAAAATTGGTGAAATTAGCAGACAGTTTCTCCAACTGTTCTCCTCTACCCATCTTGAATACAATTTTGGGAAATAAGACATAGCTAAGCTTTGCCTAATAATATTATTTTTCTTCAGATCTGAAATGAAAATCTATTTACTAGAAATGTCCCCAAAGCTACTTAAAAAAATCATGTAGTATGAATTTCTACCAATTATTGACTAACAAATAAATCAAAGATAAATGTTATATTACAAAACATGTGAGCTATATGACACTTGGGGATAATTTACAGTAGTAACTTCCACATGGTGTCAATTGAAGTTCCACTCAAGTAATGGAGAGAAATATCTGAACCAGCAGCAGGGAGGAGATGACGTTGGAGCCTTCGACTAGTTAACAAGAAAACACTTGGAAACATATGACCTGCATATTAGGATGCAGATGGTTCTATAAGACAGAGCATACATTTATAAAGGAGATGTGTAAGGTCACAGGAACCATCTGTTTAAATATTTAAATGTCCATACACTAAATATATGATTAGTTTTGCCCTGGACTTGTAATCCTATCAATCTACCAATTTTATAATAATGCTAAAACAAAAGAAAAATGCAAGTGTGGGAAGAAATCCATGGCAGCAAATTTACAGCATATGGGCTTTGCATATTCAGTTTATAAGCAACATTAAATATCCAGAGGCATCGACATCTTTGAAATAGATCTTACCAGGATAAATAGCAAATACATTATTTTTGGCAGATGGGTGAATCTACACAAACATGCTTTCATATCATCACTGCAGACAACACAGAACAAACTAGAGATTTGCACATTTTATTATACATCCATTCCAGTCTCATAATTAGAGTGGGGTTTTTTCACTAGGTACGGACAATATTCCTATGGTGAAAGTTCTATACTGTCTGTATAAAACAGTCCTCAAAACAAATTGCTAGCTTTGGTTCTAGACTTTCAAATTCTGGAAAAGAAATCTTTCTGTAAAGTTGTGCAATGTATTCATTGGATCTCCAGTAACCAAATTTTTCAGAATTCTCAAGGCCCTCAATTATATTACCCTTTAAAGGATAGGATCCTAACTTCCCATTAATTTAAATGCACAAATACACCCCTCCCAGTTAATTGGGCTATGTTCTTTTTTGCCGCTTAAAAAAAGTAACCTTAGGTAGATAGATTTTGGCACAACACTGCCTGAATTTTCATGGCCAAAGCAAAGTTATGGGGAATTGTATCTAAAATCAGAGCAACTGAAATTAAGAGGTTATTTTTTTCTGTATGATTTTAAATGAAGAGAGAAAAGGAAATCAAGGTTTAAAAGTATTGAATAAAAGATGGAAAACAAAGGCTTTAAAGAAACTTTTGTGTGTCAATGGTTTTCCATCTTTTCTTCACCACAGACCCCTTTTTAAATACCTCTGTGGTCACGGACCCCACAAGACTTAATTCAAGATTAACTCAATGTGTCTTCAAGCCTTCACAGACCCCCTGTGATGACATCGCAGCCTCCAGGGGTCCACAGACCACAGATTGAGAACCACGGTTGTAAGTCATTCAGTATAGAATGTCAAGATGTTATGAGTTAAAATCTGATTACATTTCTAGGTTACGGAGCAATCAAAGAATAAAGTAAGTGAGTATCTATCAAATGTACCACATTTATTTTTTAAAAGCCATATTCCCTATGACAGGGCTGTCAAACTGCCGGGTCACGGGCTGGATGCGTCACGTGCTAGCCACGCCCATGCCCGGTTTAGCAAAGGGAGGGAAAGTCCCGATATGTCACATGATACTGCCATGACAATGTGAGTTTGACACCCCTGCTCTATGACTTTTATATCCATCAATCCTTCCAGCTGTGATTTCTACCTCTCAGAAACTCCAGTACAGCTGTTCTTTCTTTGAAGATTGAACAACTTGGGCTCCCCTCCTTCCCCATTTTCAATGGCAACAACCGCTGAGCCCTTCAGAATCTGACCTGCTGACGAAAACCTGTTTTTAATTACATGTTAATTGCTTTAATGCAGCTTGCATTATGCGGAAACCTCAAACTATTTTAATCTGGATTTTAAAAAAAAAGAAACATCTGAGGCCTTGAGCCATCACTGGAAGCAGTTAGAAGAGGAAAGATTCAAAGAGCTTTTTCTGGGCCAAAGTCTGGGGCAGGTCCAGTGAATTATAGATTCCATTCTCCCCTTGGACATCAGACCTTTATGTTCAGAGATTCAACAGAGAGAGAGAGAGATATTGGACAGTGGGTGGGTGTGTCTTATTAGCCTTACTGAGATAATGTGCTTTGTATCCCCTCCTCAAATTGCCAAATTTAATTAAAAAGAACTACAGTGTTTCCTATTAGTATAACTCGAGTATGAATAAACAAGATGCTATACTTCTACTATTACTATTGAATAAATGCTACTTATTTCCATTCGACACAGAAGAACTCATCTGTTAAAATACTGATATAAAAGTGATATTATATTTTTGGTGGTATTTTGGTTGACATTAGATAGAAAACAATGTAGAAAAAAATTACAGTAGTGTGTCTACAGGGGACACAGTCAAAAAAGTAGTGTATGAGACTTACACACACACAAACACCAAGCAGTGCTTCCATCATAGCAGCCATTCACCTTACCCTCCATATAGTTTCTGACAGTTTTCTTCTCAAGGAATGTAACCTTCAAAAGAAAAGGGTTGGCCACTTTTGCTGTAAAGCCATGACCTATTCACAACTGGGTCATGAGAGTGGCAGGGTGGTGTGCATGTGCACACGTGCAACTCAACTTACACAGATTGATCCGTGTGCATGTGCCCACGCATCCAGGCCTGCTTCTCGGGCGGGCGGGTTCCTCACCCCACCCTCTTCGATTGGCCTCCAAGCCACAAAGGTTGGAGACCGCTGCTTAAAACAAGTCAGATTAAGAAACATTTTTCCTTTTTGTGTAGCTTTCAGTATTTAATTCTCTCACTGACCAAAAAACACCCTCTCAAAATACTGCAGTGAAATACTCTCATGCCAGTCTAGTCAATTATGATAACGTTTCAGAATTCTTATCAGTTGGCATCTGCAGAGGGTCGCATTCTGGATATATATGGAGTGGATATATATGGAATAGTTTCACAAAGCAAAGCAGCTATTCCTCTAAATTACCACCCCAGATCAAAGTTGCAAACATTTTTCAGATCCTCTTTAAATGTATCAGAAATGGAAAGTGAAATGGGAAAAAAAATGTTTGTTTAATAAAAGATTCATTCATCAAAAGGTTCCAGTGAACATCACTTTCATTCATTATACAAATAAGATCTAATAAGCTAATAAATTTGGGAGTGTCTCATTGTTTTCATAATTTTATGAGCATTATTTTTCACATCCTAAAATTGTCCAAGTATAGAAAAACATAGGACTTCAATAACTGTTACCAGCATGATTTGCTTTTATTACCTTTCTGTTCAAGACCCTTGTTTCCCCTTGTAGCATGTCAAATTGCCCCCAAAACCATATTATACAGCAGAGAAATGTTGTTCACACTTCACTGGCTATTGATTTACTTTATTTATTGGCACAAAATCAGCCTGAGATAAACATTTTGTCCCCCATTTCCACTACTGTAAGCTATACAGTTCACTGTGAGATAGGTAAGCCCAAATGTGTTGGGATCACAATTTGACATGGCTTTCTAATCAATGTGTGAAAAATTACCTAATGAATAATGGGTTGCACATTTCCACAAACAAATTAACCAGGGTGAGACTGAAACTAATGATTATATTTATCTAATGTAATTTCACATCTGTTACTACTGGTAGTAATTTTTTTCCACCCCTAGTGTTATCAGAATTAGGATTAAATTTTTATGATGTGGCTTCAAGATGAAGCTTTAACTAAGACATGCATCATGTTTGTTTCACATTTAATTTATTTTTAGCATAATTTTAACTGGAAAGTTGGGCTTATAATTTTATAATGTAAAAAGCCTTTTTTGCGGCATTTGTACTATATACATCTTTTTATTTCTATAATACTGTCAGATGAATTATTAGAATAACTTTTGTATCAATTAAAATAATCCTTTTCTAAATTTAGCTAACCAATTAAATAATGCTTTAATCTTAGCTTAATTTACTTGGCTTATGGGTAATAGAACAGTCACTGAATGATAATTCACCAGCCATTTGTTTTGCAAATTCAAATTCATATCTGAGATAGTTTGCAGCAATTAACTGTACAAAGCTAGTAGTCTAAAGCCTGTCAATTTTCATGAAGGAAAAACAATAAGTGATACATTGGTTCATATCTGCTCTTCACAACTGGCCAATTCCAGCTGGAATTAGGGGTTATCTTTAGGAAGAGTATGATGAAACTGATGAGAAGAATACAAAACTATGTTTGGAAAGCTGATCATCAAATTAAAGTGAAAGGGACAAATGAGAAGCATTATAATTCTAAGGATATGTAAACCACTTACAGAGGGCTGTGAAGCATTATGAAACAGTATACAGTTAGTCCTCAACTTACGACCACAATTGAGCCCAAAAGTTCTGTTGTTAAGTGAAACATTTGTTAAGTGAGTTTTGCCCCATTTTATGACCTTTCTTGCCACAGCTGTTAAGTGAATCACTGCAGTTGTTAAGTTAGTAACCTGGTTGTTAAGTGAAACTGGGTTCCCCATTAACTTTGCTTGTCAGAAGGTCACAAAAGGTGATCACATGACCTTGGGACACAGTAACGGTCATAAGTATGAACCAGTTGCCAAGCATCTGAATTTTGATCATGTGATCATGGGGATACTACAAGGGTTATAACTATGAAAAATAGTCATAAGGTCACTTTTTTTAGTACTGTTGTAACTTTGAATAGTCACTAAATGAACTGTTGTAAGTCGAGGACTACCTGTATAAGTCTAAGTGCTGTTGATATTGCTATTGATGAGTGCTAAGGAACAGGCATCTGGGGTTCATAGTTATAAGAAGAAACAAAAACTGGATTACATGGGCCTTTTGATCCATCAGTTTTCAGTTCACATTCTTGACTTTCAAGATCCTTGAGATACCAAAGTTGGATACATTCAACTAATGTCAACATGAACCGTTGCAGTAAAACAGGGATGTCAAACTCACGTCGTCATGGCAGTATCACATGACATATCGGGACTCTTTTCCCCTTCGCTAAACTGGGTGTGGGCGAGGCCAGTGTGTGACACAACCAGCCTATGGGCCAGGAGTTTGACAGCTCTGCAGTAAAAGATGGCAAGTAAAAAAATGAATTAAAAATACCTGCTACATTTTAGATACCTTTTATCTTAGGATAAGGAAGACTTGTAGACTGGCAGACTTGTGAGAAAACTAAGAAATTTTGGATAAAAATTTAAATGAAGATGCAAAGGATTTTAACGATAAACATTGTGAAAAAAACAGAACTCTTCTTATTGGGACTTTATGGCAGATTGATTTTATATTTAGTAAGTGCAGCAAGGTTATTGTATGCTCAGTGAGGGAAGAACAACAAAACTTTTCTGGAAGACTGGAAACTTTCCTGTATGGTCTTTTTGCTGAAAGAAGAAAAAATTATAAGATAATTTATGGATTTGAGGATTAAAAACGATGACTGTGAGGATTTGAAGGGAATTATATAATATCTATGAGGGAGGGAAGATTATAAGATTATAATTAATGGCTTGAAGAGGTCAGAAGTCATATTTCATAACTTCAGTTTCTCTTCTCCTTTCTTTTTTTTTCTTCTTTTTCTCGTACTTCTTTTTTCCCTTTCTTTTTCTTTAGATTTGCCTTTTACTTCAGGTAAATTCTTAATTAAAAAAAATAGATAAAGAAGCTGTTGTTCGCTTGTCCCCTGATTCTTGGTTTCTCATTTTTCCTTAGTCACATACTATATCTCTCTTCCACTTTGGTTTGTTTTATGTTGATTGTCCTACCATCATGCTATAATGGTGATATGGTAACAAATAAATAACTCAAAAAGTGATGTCACCATCTAAGCCAACATTATTAAACAATTTCACAACTCATCTTGGTCACAGCAGCAGCTTTCATAAGGATTTATTATCCAGACAGAGGAGGCGAGGAGAGGGATATGTGGATGTAAAGGCATATGAGAACTATTGTACTGTAGGTTTAATTATTGTATTTTCACTGAAATTTAAAGTACAGCGGGAGAAAAAAACTAGAACATTTTGTATTATTTCCTCTTTAAAAAAAAATAATTTTATGATTGCTCAGAATATGCAGTCTCCAGTGGGTAAGAGAATTTTTGAACTCTGTAGTTTATAATTAAAATCTAAACAAGCTACATGTCTCATTCTCTCTCATATGTGTAGACGATGAGAAAAGATGAAGTTTCTAGAACTCTCCAAATATTTAGGACTTCAAATATGCAAGCTTTGCAAAAAGCAAGAGTTTATTAATTTCCAAAATATTGTCAAGAATGTTTCGAAACACTCTACTGTTGCTCTAGTTTCCTTCAAAATATCATCATTACTAAAAAACAAAATAATATCTAGCTTTAGAGATAGCCATTTCAGCATCTAAAACTGAGTTGGCAATTTCAGTCAGTTTTTGACTCCTGGTGACTACCTGGACAAGTCCTTGAAGTTCTCTTGGCAAGATTGAAGAAGTGATTTGCCATTGCCTGCTTATTAAGGCTGAGTGGGAAGGTCACCTAAATTAGCTTTTGTGCCTAAGGCAGAACTAGAACTTTGTCTTCTGGTTTCTAACTTGATGTCACAACTACTACACCAATCTGGCTTTGTTTAGGCATTATAGTTTAATCGATTATGGCTTGCAAAACTGTAGGGAATTCTAACTGTAAAAATGTTAAAAGCTGCCACAAATTCTTAAATATATTTAGAAACTTAATAAAAAAGATGCAAACTACGTAACTATTATAATAATTCTCAGTGTCATTATTTTGAATGTAATATGCTAGCTTACAAAACAAGACAAAATAAGGGAAATTTGAGGCAGAACTTTTGGGACAGTGCCAAAGAGCAAACCTAAAGTATCATTTAGTGAGATCAGCTTTTATGGAGGATTTGATGAGAGACAAAAGACAACGGAAGGGAATGATCAACTGGAGCAGAATGAACAGAGAGACAGTGAAAGTGAAGGTGGGTAGATGATTAGCAACCTTAGCTTAGATGGTGTTTTGAGGTCTCTGGTGGGATTAAACGGTTATTTGGTTATGAGAAAATATTCAGGATTGAAATCTAGTATTATTCTCAACATATATCAGCTGCTTAGGGCATGAATTTTAGTAACTAAATATATGGTATTTCTTTAACATGTGAAGCAAAATGAAATATTTTTAAAAGCACAAGTCACCTGAAATTAATAGAACCATTCATTTATCATAATGTCTGTGTATATTATGCCTTTTATCTTCTGTTCTTAAAATAATTAAAAGGAATATTTTAAAAAAAATGACTGATACACAAGGATATCATCTATGTTGGTACCAAATAAAATACAGCAATTTTACATTGTAATATATACAAAATATAATATGCCAAATAGATGTCTAATCACCCATGTCCTTTTAGTTCTTCTGAATATGGCTGAAACTTGTACAAGGATATAAGAAGGAATGGCTGCTGTTTTTTAGAAAAGATATTTATGCTGCTTTATTAGGAGAATCTGTATTACTAAATTACTAATAAACATTGCTTCTACCTCAGTTTAGTCTGAACTTGGTGAACCTAACAATAGTGAGAAATGAAGGAAATAACTACTCTGAAACATCCAGTGATTGAAACGGACTAATCAAAGAACTCTGTAGGAAGTCGATGCCTGGATTAATGATCCAAGCATCTCTCCATGCTGTGGTTCTATTTCTTCACATAAATGTTCTCAGCTGAGATTATCTTTGTCATGAAAAGGAGCAGGAAAAGGTTATACAGTTTCATCTGACAGGTTAACTACCATCCTTTCATTGCTGCAAAAAATATCTTTATGATTTGAGGTTTTTATTCTGAACATGAAGATTTCAGGTGCACAACACCAATTAATACTTTTTTGCTTTCTTTCATTATTTTTTTATTTATTTGTTAGTGGCCAGATTTATTGCCAGTGATACTAAAGTAGCAAAATCCATTCCATAATGTCTCTTTTCCAAAGTTTCTGCAACCTGAAGTCATTATCCACTAAAGCCTCTTATAGAACTATCAAGGAGGAAGCAATGACAAGAAATATTCCAGTATAATCCTTCACTGCTTTGCCAACTTAGTTAGATCCTTTGGATTATCATTTGTCAAACAGAAAGCAGAAGAAGGTAAATAGGTCAATGATTTTTAATGCAACTCTCCCAGATCTACAGAAAAGAGAAAGGATTTTTCATTCTCATGAGAAAGAAGTGTAGGAGAAGAAAGAAAGAAAGTGATGTAGCACTAAACATAAATAACCGTGTTTGCTTAGTTATGTAACCATCTGTAGGTATTCGGGGTGAAGCCATATTTAAAAGAGCGCAAATGTATTTGGAGGCATGCTGGCATGGAAATAAATCGATATCTACTCACTAATACCTGAATTGGATTAACATTGTCAGTGCAAGCTAAGGCAAGCAAATGGGTTGAGTAAATGCAACCCCAGTCAAACAGTAAAACACACTTATGCTGGAAGCTGAGGGAGGGGTCTAAATATAAATTTATTTTGTATGGGGGGTGAATATATGTATTTGCTTTGTATTGTGAAGTTACTTCTTAAAGCACTCTTAATAGGCAATGCACTGCAGTCTTTTATTACAGCCCAACAAGGGAGTTTGACATGTAGGCCAGTGCAGTGCTGATACAGAAGCATTTCTATCTGCATTTATTTTCATATCTGCACATCAGCAATCATTAAATTGACTCAATATATGATCTGAATCATACAAGAACATCCCAAGTGTGACCATTCATCATTGCATATGTTTAGTTTTATGGGAGGAGAGCTATATTAAAAACTTTGTCTTCTTTGTTCTCATAAGAATCCAGAGAGGTCACTTTTGCTTAACTCTTTGGAAAATAAGCTAAGGAAGGATCTGATTCACATCACAACCTGGTGCACAATACAGCAGTAGACAATCTGAAGCAGTAAGGTAAAGGTTCCCTTGCACATACGTGCTAGTCATTCCCGACTCTATGGGGCGGTGCTCATCTCCGTTTCAAAGTTGAAGAGCCAGTGCTGTCTGAAGACATCTCCGTGGTCATGTGGCTGGCATGACTAAACGCCGAAGGTGCACGGAACGCTGTTACCTTCCCACCAAAGGTGACCCCTATTTTTCTGCATTTTTAC
>JANHJO010003141.1:35610-51601 GCA_032468235.1 Pseudoxyrhopus heterurus
CACCCCTAGGGACACACAGATAGCCAGTATTTCATTCAAGTGTACTTTATTACAATAAATAGTTATTTTTACAAGCATCTGCCTGCATCTGCTTTTTATGGCTGGGAGTTTCTCCAAGATCATCGACCAACATCACAAACAACCTGACAGGAGAAGACTTCAACACTCCTCCCAGAAGCAAAAGTTGCCCGAATTTGTGCTGCTTCTTATCCAGGACGCATCCATAGGTCTCTAATATCTCCTTTCTTTTTGCAAATTGAAGGAGAAGCAGTTCAGGATCTCGGAGTCTGGTCCTCAGTTTCTACTCCAGGTGCAGAGAGTCAGCTGAGCTAATAGATCCATCCTTCGCATAGCGCTCGCTGGCATTCTTTCATGAAAGCTTTGGTAGCTTTTCTGAAATGGATGGATGGATGGATAAATGGAACTGCTTATCAGAAGTTCTTCTACCCTTCAGTGCCTGTTTCTCTCTTTCAAGTTCATCTTGGGAAGAGAAGTCCACTTACCAGTGAGACAGGGGTGAGTTGAAGGCAAGAAAAAAATATGTTCCCAGGGCATGTTTGTCCCATTGATAGGTGCAAATGGGATAAGGCCCTGGAGTTGTGGATTACTCCTTCTTGTGGAGAGGAAAGCAAGCAGGAGTTCAACCTCCAGGGTTGGGAGTCATCCAGAGCCAAGGGTCTACTTCTAGGTTGCTCCATTTCTCCTATCCCTGCGAAATGAATAATTGGTACCCTGGGGGAGAGCCAGTAGACCAGGGTTCTGAAATGTGTTTTTCTCTGTGAACAGCAACGAGTTCCTAATTAAACCCTCCCTCAATTCATCTGTTTGCTTACCAGAGAGTTATTCTTGCTCTTTTGAGTTATAATTAATTCAGAACGCTATTAATTTTCCAACAGATCCTACTTTAATCTATATGAAGCAAACGTTTTTCTTAAGGAACAACGTCGGCTGAAATAAAGCCGTCACAAGATTTGTCAATGTGTGTCAAGCAGGCAAATTAGAGACATTTTTTTTTAAATTTGTGACATCTTAAATTTAGATAACTTGGAGTGGATCCCACATTATCACCTTTGTAGCAGTAAGCCAAAAGTCCCTCAGGTCAAGCTGGCCCTTGATGGCTGCACCTCCATGTAGTCAACAATATGAAAGTGGTTTATCATTGCTGTCTTCTTCTGGTGGCTTCTTTTCCATTTTTGCAGTTAACTTACAATCTGGAGATATATTTTTTTATGGTCTCCAACACAAATACTAACCGGGCCCAACTTTGCTTAGCTATTGTTGGAAGGAAAAACTATCTGGTTCAGTTCTGTTGGAAGAAATGTCCTTCTGGGTTCAATTCCAAGTGGGGAAAAAGACACTGGAAACATGGAGGCTGTTTGGAAAGATGATTTAATGGTGGACAGGATCACATGCCTTGGAGCTCTTGGGCAAAGAAAAGGGAAGAGATGCTGAGAGTCCCTTGGTTTTATACCCTCTCTGGCTTTGAACTTCCTGGGGCACAGAAAGAGTATCCTGATTGGTTGCTGTCAGAGGTCATAGTTAGCTTTGTAGGTTGTGTGTGTGCCAGGTTTGGCTGAAACCTAGTGCGTGGTGCAATGAAGGGGCTTTGGGCATTTCCTATTATGGCTCTGCCTGAAGATCTTTGGTAGATCTTTGTTATGTAGAATAGATTGGCCCAGACCTTAATGGCCTATTTACAAAGATGGGGGGGCTGAGTTTCTGCCTCTCTGAGTTTCTACTTCTCTTTTAGGGGAAATATTCTGCCTTTTTAGCGTATCCCAAAATATTTTCACTTCTCTAGGAGAGGGGTGGATTTTAACTTCCAACAGTGTCACATGAAAGTCCTGGCTCTAGTATTCTATAGAAAATGCAGTATTTATAACGTCATTTATAACATAAGAATTCAGTGGAGTTTATTTTTATTAATAGGCATATGTCTACTTAAAACGTTCTTTAGTACTGCCTTGGAGTACAAACTCATCTATTTGATGCTTCCTGTTCTTTTTGGCTCTAGTTTACCAGCAGCTCTTGCAAAAGGAAAGAAATAGAGAGATGCTGGCAAGCGGGTCAACAATTTGTACTTTAAGCTGGTAAGTTAAATTCTTCCTGTTCCTCAGTTGCTAAAATTGACTATTTCATCTCTATTTTACCACCCTTTTAATTAACTTTTTATCTAAATCCATTACTTGCTTTGAATCTTGTGCTGCAAATTGCCTGGCTGGTTGAGTTTCCTTCTTCTTTATTATGTCCACAATTTTTTCCTTTATCCATCAATGGTTCTTGGCATTCTAGAAAAACTGCAGAGTCAAGAGTAAATATTTAATAAACTAACAATAAAAATTTCAGATTACATTATTGATACAAGTTTTTAGATTTTCTAAAACTATAATATAAAATCATCTTTAAAAAATGTTAACAGTAAAAGTAAGATATGGTAAATGCATTCTATATTGATTTTTTTCTCTTCAGTTTAAAGCTACAGAAAATAATGTATTGATGGATTTGCAGCTAAATTCTGCGAGGTTTATTTAGAAATAAGACTTTATATTCAATGTCATCCTCAGATAAACATGCCCCAAGTGGCATCTTAAACTGTGAAAAACAGGAGATTGCCTATATCATTAATTCAATATAATATTAGTATAAGCAGGACAATGATTTTATAATATGATTTATAGGCTTATAAAATACATACCAGGTAGTTTTGTAAACAAAAAGAGATAATAATGGGGAATTCTGCCTGATAAGGCTCCAGAAACTTAGCCATGTAAGGAAAACATTTTTAGTTAAAAGCATCCAGTTTTCTGGTTTACTGTCAATGATAGTAATTTACTCTTGTCATATTAAATGCAGTTCCTGCTCTGTGCTGCCACATATAACCTTGATCCTTTCCTCTTAGTCTATTGATTTCTCAGACATTTAATGACAAAATATGATGCATCTCATTTATTAAGAACCCAATGGAAATATTTATGAAGACACAAGAATGAATTCTTCTCTATCAGATATTAGCATAGATAATGTAGTACAAATGTCAATTCCATTTTATAGAAAGCAGCATTATTAAAAGTAATTCAGAATTCCAATATTAAAAGATTACTTATGAGTAGGTATGGTCATCAAAAGTGTTCTATATGAATTATGTATTATGTATCTCTTGTACCACCTGTAATAGTTAATGATCATTTCTAAAAAAGGAACATATTTATTTAACTAATTTATTAAGCTGAAAGACTGCTAATATGGAGTTGGAATGTGGGATTTCTCAAATGTTTTCTCTTTCCTTTGAAGAAGGTATCTATTTTTCTCCCCTATTCTCAGAGTGATGGATAATTATTTCCAATTTCTCTTGGTAGTATTTTAAGCTTATTGTATTGTTGGAGATGGTGGACAGTGCTACTGCTATTGTCTTTTTCTGTTGTATGTCTTCTGATTGTTCTGAAGTATTCCTAGCTGCTCACAGTTCACAGTTTGAAAAACCCACATAGAGTATTTCATCCTGATGTCTTCTCTTAGGATTTAATTGAAGTGGGAGGTGCCAGGCAGAATGCAGATTACTAGAGACTGAGAGAATGGATATTTACACAGTACCTTGGCCATCTCGTAAGAATACTTCATTTCACCCAGGAAAATTATACTGAAATTCTAATCTCTTAAGAAAATGTCAAAAATAAATTTTCTTTCAACAGATTGAATGAGAACTGGTAGTAAAATACAGTTCGTATCCTGTGCTAAAACTTGCTACCCTTCCTTTCACTTTCTACGAAGTGAGTATGGCAAACGTATATAGAATCTCCCCTAATTTTTTTTCTTGGAACACTCCTGTGACACTAGATAGAATTGTTATTACTGTGATAATAGGTAAGATAATTAGCTGAAAGTTACCTACTGAATTTCGTGGCCAAGTGTGGAATTGAATCTGTGTTGCCTCAGTCCTAATCCAGTACTCTAATTACTACTGATAGGAAATAGTGTATCTATTTAGTTGTTATCCCGATTTTTCAGTCCGTATCTGAAAGTCCTACGCTAGAGATGCAGAAAACAGAACTGTTTTAAGTTAGCAAATTTGTAAAACATTTATCACCTCAGGATTTGCTTTGCAAATAAGATATCCAGTTATCAATCAAATCTAAGATGATATGCTTTTTGAATATCCAGATTACACAAAACCATTTGTCTAAGTGCAGTGGCATGAAATGACAACAAATAGAGCGGTATTGTAGGCAAATACAATTTCTTACTTGTCTCAGGTTGTCACATGCAAGCATTGCAAGCTGTCACAATTGTGTGATAAGGTCCATCTTGTGGGTGTGGTCATTTGTTCTCCTTGTCCCCTACCCATGTTTGGCTGGTATGCTAGGTGATTGTTGCAGCAATTTAAATTAACTCTCAAAACTCTTTCAAATAAACACATATTTATAGTTGGGTAAAATGTTTTTGTAATAGATTGTTAATAATAATTTATCTTATAATTGAAGTAGATGCAGCTTTTTACATAGCCATATAATCTCTGAACTTTCACTTGTACATTTGCAAAATTTAAGAGATTTTGATGTCTTCTTCCAGAAATCCCTTCATCATCTTCTGGGTTGCCTTTTGAGCAATTTCTCCTGATATATTGACCTCTAAAATTTGTTTTTCCACTTCATTTGTGTCTTTTGATTTTTTTGTAGGCTTTTGTCATTTTACAATATTAGCTTTTACTATTACTATATGTATTTTGGTTTTTTTTTGCTGTTGGGAGCATTAGTATTTGTAACATTCGAAGAGCAGTAACTGATTAAAAAAAATACTTTGTAGTGGGCATCTGTGACTTTGGCTCCTATTGTCAAAATAACATCATTTTTGTTGTTGCATCCCAAGCCCTATCCTTTTTGGATGTGTGTGCAAAGTCATGACGCATCTACACAAAGCTTGAGGCTTGTGTTGTGATGGCATAATATTGGAATGGAATAATGGAATAACAGAGTTGGAAGGGACCTTGGAGGTCTTCTAGTCCAACCCCTTGCTCTGGCAGGAAACCCTACACCATTTCAGACAAATGATTGTCCAATCTCTTCTTAAAAACCTCCAGTGTTGGAGCACCCACAACTTCTGGAGGTAAGTCTTTCCACTGATTAATTGTTCTAACTGTCAGGAACTTGCTCCTTAGTTCTAGGCTGGTTCTCTCCTTGATTAGTTTCCATCCATTGCTTCTTGTCTTGCCTTCAGGTGCTTTGGAGAATAGAATATAGAACATAGAATAAAAGAGTTGAAAGGGACTTTGGAGGTCTTCTAGTCCAACCCTCTGCTCAAGTAGGAGACTATGCCATTTCAGATAATAATATGGCAGACATGTCTAACAATTCCCCCTTCCCCTCCAAATACTATAATATAAATAAGACTTACCTTCATCATTTACCTTCATCAGACTTATTGGTTTGATAGTCTCCCTGTGCATGCTGCTGCATTTTATTTTGTTAAATTAAAAAAGGCAATATGAAATGATATCTCTTGAAATATTAGATGGCAGTTCTGTTCTTTAAGGGAATGCATTTCCTGAAGAATTCAAGTCTCTGTTTGTGGTAATGGTTCTGCACAAATCTTGTTTCAAGGACAGTATTATAATTTGAAGTTGATGTAGTCTTATCAGTGCCCACTCTTGTCAAACTGGAAAAATCATTGCAAATTATATCGTTCTTTCATATATGGATTTATCAGGTGAACTTCTCTTCCTTTCTGATTTATAGTTCAGAATAACATGGCTCATAGTCTATTTCAACTGAAGGGCATGGATTAAACTGATAAGGATTGGCCATGCTAGGTGTTTAATATAAATGAATTGATCATGATGTAGGCATACTTGCACTACACCTTAAGCTGCTCCAGTTTTCTACTCATTCCTACTTGACTTTATGGGCTTTAAGAAAAAAACTGTCTGGTGTGAGACAGTTTACCAAAAACTTGCAAAGGATTGAATCTGGACTGCAGGGTACCAGAGCTTCCCATCAGATGATTCCTCTGCTGCTGTGCCCTGTCAATTTCCTGTTCCAGGGAAGCAACTTCCAATTATCACTTTCTGGGCAGATCTTACAGGACATATATAACTTTGTGTGTGTATCTGTGTATGTGTGTGCATGTGCACATAAATATATACCCACATAATCAATACAAGCAACACACACACACACACACACACACACACACACACACTAAATTGAATTTATACACCCAAACTAAAGCATTAAAACGTACGTGGATATAGGTACAACAGCCAGGTTTAAAATAGAAATGTTTCTCTGGACATCTGGTTGGTCAATAGGGCTTTCCAGAACTAGACAGCAATAACACTTGCCTAATTCATAAAATACTGTTTTTCAGAACCTAGCATTTTTTTAAAAAAAAAAATACTCTTTTTCTTTCCCTGAGTTACCCTCTTATCCATTTAAAATAAGCCGGGTAGCCTTTCATCATTTTTTTTGTCACTCAAGCAAGTCTGCGAGAGAAAAATAGCAATAAAAATTCCAAACGTTTTTGCTGTGTTTTAAACCAGCAACATCACATACAACACCTTAAGGTTTTAATTACTGCACTATTGCAAGGGACTGTTAAAGGTAGCTCTCAAAGACTTTAGAGGTTATGACAACCATTGAAATGATTGAGAAGGTTCCCTAACAGTGACAATCAACTTTGTGCAAGGTTGGCTTAAAAAAAAGGTAGCAGCAGCTGATAGAACAGATGGGACTTGAAAACACTTGAAAGAAAGAAACAGGAAAATGCTACTTTGAAAGCAGAGCAGGGAAGTGCATCTGAAGGTCAGTTTTGCAATGGGTGAGAGTATATGTTGCTGCCATCCCAAAATGATTGCTGGACTGTACTGATGTTGGGACAATCTGGCAGTGTGGATAAGTCCCTATTTATATATGCCAGTGCATACTTATGAAATAAAATTGTGGAATGAACAGATCTAGGAATAACAGTCTCTTCCTGGTATGCTAATTAATGCATGCAAGAAAGATAGGAACGAGTTCCAGTGTAACAGAATATTAAACATGTATTGTGGTTGTGTGTGTGTATGTACACACACACACAGAGACATACCTTTCAAAGAAATCAGGGGAGCTTTCCAAAGGACATAATTACTTTAGCCCTTCAAGGAGTGGTGCTTCACTCATGCTTACATCCTTTATGAGCTGCCCTTTTAAAATGTTTTGCACTGCTACTTTCTAATATTTAGATCTCTGCCAAAGAAGGCATCATCATCTGCTTTCTTTTTCCAGAACAAATCTTTGTAAATGAAAGGACAAGAGTAACATTTCCTTGACCTGCTGGTTGCATAGGAACAAAGGAAAGGGAACTACATAAAAGGTTATTAGAAATCCAATAATAAGACATAATTTAAGTTCACTGTATTACAGCTGAATCATTTTAAACAGATTTCTTGCTTGTAACTGATCTATCTTAGTTGGAGTTCAAAATACTAGTTTATAGATGTAGCAAATCTAGAGATAGCAGAAAAAAATGGAAGTGCCTATGGAAATAGAATTTATTTACAAATAATGAATTTGGCAGATTGTAACATCTGACTTCTTTTATTGAGTTTCTTCCACATCTTCTTGTTTGTTTGGATATTTTGCAATCTTTAAGGGCGGAAAACAAGAGTGAAGAGTAAGAAGAAAAGTAAGGAGGTAAAGGTAACCCAGTTCCTGTGGATTTTACTTTACTTGTTGCTGACTATAGGGAGTGGTGCTCATCTCAGTTTCAAGGCCACTGAGCCAGTGCTGTCCGAAGACATTTCTGTGGCCAGCATGACATCACGGAGCACTGTTACCTTCTCACCAAAGTGGTACCTATTAATCTATTTGCATGTTTTGAAATTGCTAGGTGAGCAGCAGATGGGGTGAGGATGGGAGCTCATCCTATCACATGGTGCTCGGATCTCGAACCTGGGCTGCCGGCTTTCTAGTCAACAAGCCCAGTGTCTGAGCCACCACACATCCCTAATAAAAAAAAAGGAGGACTAAATTCCTATAATCACAAAATCAAATTCTGATACCAAAGCCTCGAGAGAACTCTAAAGAACTTGGTTGGTAAATTGAACAGAGCTGGCTGCAGTTGAAATATATGCCTTGCCACAAATATTGTGTGAAATCACACTAGAAATGATTACGTATGTGTATGGTGAGGTGATAACTTTTAATTGGAATTACTTATTGCATGCAAACTAGCACTTGTATGACATGGTGAAACAACCTACTGTACATATGGACATTTTGGCTAATTCTCAGGACAAAAAAAATCTGTTTCACTGCATAATTGAGTGAGACTTTTAGGAATTTGTCTCTGGAGATACTTAATCATCCATGTCATAATTGTCCCAAAGGAGCTTTTCAAAAGGTAACTGGACTTCTTGGTTTTTTTCCCTTGAAAACTTTTTGCTTCTCATCCAAGAACCTCCCCTTCTGTTAAGAAAGGGCTGTTCAATTTTAATATAGATGGTCTCTTTGACTCCTCTTCAAACCAGCAGTCCTCTCTGCCTACAGTGTGGACTTTCAGGAATTACAACAAATAAACAGACTTTTTGTCTCCTGTGTGACATGAAAGTGTTTTGAGTTGCTACTTTTGTGGTTTTGTGTTACTCAGATTGCACACTGCAAGTGATAAATGCAAGGTGAGCTGTCCATTTTAGTGGGCATATGTATACAGTCCATTTCCTATTTTTCTAAGACAGCCTTCTCCAGCTAAGTCATCTTCATACATGTATCGCTTCTTCCAGTAGTAGTTTTCCTACATGTACAGAGTGGGTTTATGTGCAAGTATAGTTGGATATTCCAAGGTCTTCCATATATTTGTCCAAGGTTACTTGCCTGGCACTAACACAAATACACTTCCTTAATTACTGGCAAGTTCTACATAACTAGCAAACCAAAAAAATCCTCAAGAACCATACAGATTTGGTAAAGGCATCTTTAATACTTGTGTGGGATAAAAACATTGAAAAATGCAAGAATAAAGTTCCAGACCAGTTCGGATAGAGTCTCTTTGGAAAGTCTCCTCCCTGCAGCTCCAATTAAACTGCAGCCCTTCCCTGCTTCCTTTTTACAGTTTTTCAGTCAAGAATAATTTCATTAAGACCCTTTTATTTCTCCTAAGGTGTTTAATATAATGTTTCTATTTTGCATTTCTGCAGTCTATTTCAGTCATACAGCTTATCTGGATTTATTACTTTTTCTTAATGTTAGAATTGGCAGTATAAGTATTTATTCGAATGATACCTTTCAATAGATAACTATTGCAAGTTTTTAAACTCATTCCCAACAGTACTGTACTCAGCCATATGAGTAATTCTCTGCCTATTATAGGTAGTCCTTGACTTACAAGCACTCATTTAGTGACCCTTTGAAGTTGTGGCACTGAAAAAGTGACTTACGATCATTTTTCCCATTTATGATTGTTGCAGCATCCCCATAGCTACATAGTCAAAATTTGGACACGTGACAACCAACATGTATTTATGACAGTTGCAGTGTCCTGGGGTCATGAGATCATCTTTTGCCATCTTCTGACAAGCAAAGTCAATGGAGAAGCCAAATTTGCTTAACAACCATGTTAGTAACTTAACAACTGCACTGACTCACTTAAACAGCCATGGCAAGCAAGATAAAATGCAGGCAAAATTCATTTAACAACTGTCTTGCTTAGCAATGGAAATTTTGGGCTCAATTGTGGTCGTAAGTTGAGGACTACCTAAAACAAAATTAATCTTTAAGTTTGGGCATTTTACTATTGATTGCTTGGCTTTTAGTACAGAGCTTGCAGTTTATACTTTGATCTATGACTGGGAACTGAGTTGCTCTTTGTTTCCTTTTTCTTGTTTAAAGTCCTCAATTAAGTGCAAATGGAGATGAGTGAGTTGAAAAATCACAGGGGTGGAATCATTCAAGCTCCTCAGATAAAACTATTTAGCTGCAGCAGCTGAAGGCTTATTTCATCATAGCTAAATCAGCATTTAGAACCCACCACGTCTCATTTATGATGCAAAACTGTTTCTTTAAGTAAGATATCTAAATAAAAATCACAGACCAACTGAGCAGTGCAATTTATATTTTAGTGATAGTTGTTTAATGTATGTTTGGCATCTTCTTCTGACGTTGCTTTTTAAGGAATATTTGCAAGGAAATGCTTAATTGCATTTAATAAAGCATTTAACCCTGCTTGTCAATTTCTAAATGATTATGGTGTTTCTATGTCCTGTGAATTTATAAATAGCCAAAGCAATCATTCCCTAACCCTCTGCTCCTTTGCACATACCCTGACGGCTTTTCCTATGTGATAGTATCAGAGTGGCTTTGCTGTATGTCCCCTTTTCTAATTGCTGGCCATACTGTATGGTCCAGTTTCCAATTACAGAAATTCCTTTTCCTTCAGGCATCTGTGAACCAGTTGGAAAAAGAATTTCCTTCCTTTCCTAGAGGAGGTGCCATCAGGATTCCTGAATATAGCTTGCAGTAGTCATTTCCTAATATTCTGCAAAATGAGGACATGCCAAACTGTTATGTGTTTCTCTGAATTTTTAAAGATTCATACAGGAAACATTAATTTAAAATCATGAGGACATACTTTGTGTTTAAATATGTTTGGGCTTCATTTCTTTCTTTCTATTCCTCAATAATTTGAAGACTCCCCTAAAGTAGAATAAAATAACAGAATTGGAAGGGACCTTGGAGGTCTTCTAGTCCAACCCTCTGCTTAGGCAGGAAACCTTATACCATTTCAGACAAGTGGTTATCCAATCTCTTCTTAAAAACGTCCAGTGTTGAAGCATTTACAACTTCTGGAGGCAAGTTGGTTCACTGATTAATTGTTCTAACTGTCAGAAAATTTCTCCTTGATTAGTTTCCAACCATTGCTTTTTGTTCTATTCTCAAGTGCTTTGGAGAATAGCTTGATTCCCTCTTCTTTGTGGAAGCCTCTGAGATATTGGAACACTGCTATCATGTCACCCCTAGTCCTTCTTTTCATCAGACTAGACATACCCAGTTCCAACAACCATTCTTTATATGTTTTAGCCTCCAGTCCCCTAATCATCTTTGTTGCTCTTCTCTGTACTCTATAGTCTCAAGATCTTTTTTTTACATCGTGGTAACCAAAACTGGATGCAGTATTCCAAGTGTGACCTTACCAAGGCATTATAAAATGGTATTAACACTTTATAAGTACCTGATCACAGCCTTTTTCATAATTGTAAATTGTTGATGCATCCAACCTGCCAGTTTTTCTTATTTGCCGAAAACCTTTTTAACACACCTTCACATACAGTGATGGGCAGCATAATCATGACTTGGGTCCTACAAGGTATATTCCTTTGCTATATTTCTATTCTTAGTTTATTTCCACATTCATGTGTATGTTGCCTGATAATTAAGTAGATTGGCAGTATCTACAAGTTGTTGACAAGCATTTGTTTTATAAAAATGTAAGAATGTATGTCAGCTCTTTTTCATAGAAGGTTTATTAAATAAAGCAACCATATTTATATAACTGATTTCTGATTGAATCTGACAGATCTGGATCATGGAATTAGCCTATATTTCACTTTCTAGGAAATGTAAACAATGTATTTTTCATTTGCTACTAATGATGTTAGTCTGCCATCTATCATTGGTACCAAAACAAAATCAGACTTCTAATTGTAGATGTTATCCAGAATTCTGTCACATTTGGGTGATATAAAGGATGAACCTTTGATGATTTGATACGTTTTAAAAGTATAAACACATTGTGTTTATTATGCATCATTAAAATTATTTTGCCTAACAATAAGTTATCATCGGTGACATTTTAGTATTAAGGCATAATGTTTAAATCAGTTGACTTAATAAAAGAAAAAATACCTAGAAAATAAAGCATGTAAACTTGTATTTGTAAAATCCTTGGTGCGTTAACTTTAGACTTTGTAATACACATTTCTATACTTCAAATGTTTGTTCAAATAAAAAAGGTGAATTGTTCAAATCATTGTATAATCTATGCAAATAGAAGACATTTCATTGTGGTATTGGTGTTTTTTTTAACAATAACTGGAAAATCTTTAGCAACAAAATTAATATGTGAAATAATTTCTGTTCAAAAGAGAGCCATTATATTAAACTATTGGAGAGCATTCCATTTTTAAAAGTATTTTTCTTCCCAGAAAGTTGACTCAACTTTCTCTTCCCTCTGATATTTTTTGAGTGCTTTTAAAACTCTATGAAATATCTAATATTTTATAATGTTGTAAAATTTAGTTTGGAGTTTAATTTATTAATTTAAGTATTTTAAGGATGTCTTGATTTTTCCTACTTCTACAACCATGAGTCAGAACCTGCACCAACTGCTCAGTTAGTGTTAGCTTCCAGATTTGAGCTGAAGTTGGGAGCAGTTAGTCACACATAAAAATGCATGGGAAGGAATGCACATCCATATGTCACCTTGGAGATGTCAAACAGCCATCTCTTTCAGCTTTAATGCATCCATTTGTAGCTGCTAGGCTATGTAAATATGCATGATTGCTTGTTTTCCTAAACAGTTTATATATTTAATAATCTTAATTCTTTTACATTCCATTCATTGTTTTATGATATTGACTATTTTGCTCATGCTATAAATATAGATACATTGTCTGTGCAGTTTTCCAATTGCTTAATTGGTATCTAATTAGCTATTTGACAAAGGAAAGCAGATAGGGTTTCCTGTTTTGTGGGGGGACGACGACTGGGCAGAATAGATTTGAGAGATGTGTGTGGCATGTAGGTGTCATGGCCCCAGTGGAGGAGGAGGAGTTGGAACTGGAATTGTCTGATAGGAATGGCATGTCTCCCTTGGTAGGTTTGGAAAGGCCAGGGACTGAGGATGATGCTATTTTGGGCCCCTCAGGCATTGGGGAAGGTGGTTCCAGATGGAGAGCAGACACAGGGGAGGATCAGCTGCTGACAGGCAGTGGTACTGAGAGGCAGCAGATCTCCTCTGCTGAGAACTAGCTGCCTACTCCACTCGATCCAAGGGCAAGGAGAGCTGAGTGTAGGCAGCCCAGAGAAGGGGAGAGGGACCTCCTCAGGAGGAGGTCAGCCTATCCCTCCTCCACCTGGAGTGGAGAAACTTAAGGAAAAGCCGCGGGGAATTAATCTTTGCCAGGAACAATTGTTTGCTTTGGCTTACATTCCCCCAGCTTTGACTAGTGCCTGTTGCTATTTGCCTTGCCTCACTTGGAAGATTGCTCTTTCCCTTTTGTCTTGGACCTAGCCCTTCCCTTGTGGACTACTTTTGGCTTTGGCTTCACTGTGCCTTTGAAACTTCTTGTATTGGACCTTTTCTTTGCTCTGAAGACTGCCATTGTCTTGTGCCTGGACTCTGCCTTGAGGATTGGACTTGGAACCCTGGTTGTTGCCCTGGGAGAGTGCTCCTACTCTGTGGGCTTCATTTGTACTATAGGGGTTTGTACTATAATGTTTGGGGGACTGAGGGTGGCTGCCTTCAGGGGAGCATACGGGTGGAACCTTATTG
The DNA here is from genome assembly GCA_032468235.1 of Pseudoxyrhopus heterurus. NCBI lineage: Eukaryota > Metazoa > Chordata > Lepidosauria > Squamata > Pseudoxyrhopus > Pseudoxyrhopus heterurus. The sequence continues at coordinate 49,132 of JANHJO010003141.1, forward strand.
TTCATTGGAGGGCCATTTGTTGGAACATTTATTGAGAAAAATAAAGGACTCTCTAGAGGCCTGCCTTGCCATGACCACCTGGTCATAACGGTGGGTAGCCCGATGTTCAGATGTGCTCTATGGCATAAAAAGTAAGGGAGAAAATAGTAGCACAACGTCTGTATTTATTTATTTATTGAAGAAGAATGGCAGCATTCTAGCTTCACCTACCTTTGTTCAAGTCATTACTAATCCTATTACACTCATGTGGCTTCCATTTGCAAGTCTCCTTCACACAACCCTAACCCTAACCCCAACCCTAACTCGATCCTGGAATCTTAAATAACTTAATTCTCTTTTGGGTCAAACTTCAATACATCTATGTCATTTTCTTGGCAACAATACAAAGGTGGCTTGTCATTGACTTCTTCCAGAATGACCTTTTTTTTTAAAAAAAAAACTTTCTAATGTAGTTAATAGTCTCTCATCTAAATGCTAACCAGACACTGTCCTTGTTTAGCTTGTAGCCAGCCAGATGCTGCTTTCATTTGAGACCAACTAGAGTAGGATTGCTTCATTCCAACTTAATTGAAACAAAACCTTTATTTGAAAACTTCCTCAGCCATATAAAGTATACATATCATCTGAAGTAGCTATGTATTCTAGGTGTATGTACCTGAATCCCGTAATCAACTGCAAACACACTTTTTCAACTAGAATTTTTGCTAATTTTAATTCTGGATAAAACAAACATTCTGGAGTGAGATACTGGCCCATTTTACAATTTTGAGTAGCTACAAGTTTTTCTTGAAAATGAAAATAGAGTTGGATTTGATAAGGCTCTCTTTGTAGCCAGGGTTCAGATAAAGTCTTGGCAAAGCTCAAGTGTGGGAAGTCTTAGACCCTGATATTCCAAAAAACTCAGATCTTCACTATTCTAGCTTAAGGATGCTTCTTTTCTCATACTTGGAAATTTCCATAATGTTTTTGTACATTACAGAAAGGTTGTTACATTGGTGGGATTGGATGCCCTGCCCTCGGTGGTGATTACAGGGAGATTCCATATTACAATAATGTCTGCACTGAACCACTTATTAGCAGAGTCTCCTATCCAGCAAAATCCAGTTACAGACCCACTTGTTAAAACATGTAAGAAGTTTTTTTTAATTTTAATTTATGTCTATAATTGTTGAAAAACAAAATTGGAAGTCATTTCTTTATATTTTTCTTTCCCCCCGCACTTTTTGACTTTGTTCTTTTAAAAAACTTTTCTGTATCTTAGATAGTAATTTTTATTATTTTTATATTTTTTGTTTAAAATTCTAATGAATTTATTGCAAAAAAGGAAACATGTAATAAGATTACAACCTTTTTAGCTGAAGCAATTGTCCAATTGCCTTCGGAAATTTTTTGGTTTGTTCTATAAACATCTATATTAAATCTGAATTTTCTTATTTTACTTCTCATTTTATGTGTTTGTTGACTGTTCTGGTTCTTTCATCCACCTGTGTTCAAAAACTTGTCATCCACAACAATATTTTTTAGTCTCTTTTGAGTTTGATATACCCACATCATTTTGATCTCTGCTGTATACTGATTACTACCACTTGTAGTTTTAAAAAACTGTTATTTCAGTTAATATACAATTCCATTGATTTTGTTCTTTGGCCATTGATTGTTCAGCAAATAAATAAAATAAATGAGTATATGTCTTAATATCTTGTCTTTTACCAGTTGGGAGAATATGGAAAACAGTAAGTAAAAAGAAAACTTCATCTGATCTTAGAGAGCTCAAGGTTAGAAGAAGCAGAATAAATTCTTGTTTGATGTCCTCAACTTAGGTATGATGATTCATGGTTCAAATGATGTTTCTGAAAAAAGTGACTTGCAACCCATTGTCACACCACTTCTCTGTGGCTGTGTGATTGCAAACTGGGTGCTTGGCATCTGGCTCACGATGGTTGCAGCATCCCTGGGTTTTATGACTTGCAACATACCCAGCTGGCTTCTGATAAGCAAAGACATTGGGGAAAGCTGGATTTGTTTAATGATCACACGATTTGCTTAATAATCATGGCGAAAAAGGTAATAAAATCAGGTGTGGTTACATGATTCCTCACTTAATGACTGTGCTGCTTGATGACAAAATTTCTGGTCCCAATTGTGGTCGTAAGTCGAAGACTACATCTGGACCACTATTGCTAATTTTCATGCTGAGTAAAATTACTGCTGAGTTTAAACGTAACCCAATAGAAACACAGTACTCCACTAGAATAGATTTTTTTTTTTAAATGAGGCAAATAAAGCAATATTTTATTACTTTCTGGGCAATGCAAATATTATAAAAAGGCAATTTGTTCAGCAAAGGAGTTGATTATTATGTTGAAACTATCATGCCGATATATAAAGTTAGATACCGTATATACTCGAGTATAAGCCGACCCGAGTATAAGCCGAGGTCCTAATTTTACCCAGGAAATCTGGGTAAAAT
>JANHJO010003142.1:0-13539 GCA_032468235.1 Pseudoxyrhopus heterurus
TCAACTCCCAGAATTCCTGAGTCAGTGCTGACTCAGGAATTCTGGGAGTTGAAGTCCACACGTCGTAAAGGGGCCGTAGTTGCCCACCCCTGATTTAAGAGGAATATTATGATCTCCCGAGGCAAACTGTTAGCACGTAAGATGCTAAATGACAAGTCTGCACTGATTTGCATAATTTATTCTTTTTTATATTATGCATTTTTCTGAAAAAGTTAAACCACATGAGCAAAGAAGGAAAGAGAAAGAAAAAGACAGGTTGTTACCTACAAATCAGAATTAGCAATCCTTTTCTTTCTTCAGAAAATTCTGATATGGAGCAAAGATTTAAGTGTTTGACTTTCACCAAGCAACATGGGTTAAACTTAAAGGCAGACCTTGAAGTGTATCCTGGGGCGGGGGAGATGTCCTAATTTTTTCACAGGAGGGCTGCAGGGATTAAGAAAAGTGGTAGGGCTTGTATAATACCCTAATCTTCCATAAAATGACACACTGTTAAATAAATAAATGCTGTTACTTCCTTATAGACTATCAATGGCCACTATTCACAATGACAGTATATTATTTCTAGCAGTGTATGCCTCTATAAAAGAATCATCTGTCCTATGACTCTTACATTATTGTATGTCTGCTTACGTTATTGCATTGCCCTGTTCGCACAGTGGTTAGAATGCAATACTGCAAGCTACTTCTGCTGCCTGCCAGATACCAGCAGTTCGGCAGTTTGAATCTCACCGGTTCAAGGTTGACTCAGCCGTCCATCCTTCCGAGGTCGGTAAAATGAGGAATAACGTTACTGAATGAAGCGCACATATTAAACACACTTTGCTTTTTACGCAGAAAATAGCCCCAGATTGTTGAGGGCAATATGCTGACTCTGTAAACCGCTTAGAGAGGGCTGTAAAGCACTGTATAAGGCTATTGCTATTGCAGGCTAACTCTGCCCACAGCCAGGAGTTTGATCCTAATGAGCTCAAGGTCAACTCAGCTTTCCATCCTTTCGAGGTCAGTAAAATGAAGACCCAGTTTGTTGGGGGCAATATGCTGACATTTGTAAACCACTCAGAGGGTGATGTAAAACATTATGGAGCAGTATATATAAGTCTAAGACCTAAGTCCTATTGCATAACAGAAGGAAATGTCTAGTTTCAGAAACAAGATTTCCTGAATCCTAGAAAGTTAACAACAAGGTATGTAATCACATAAAGCAGATGCAACCTAGTGAGCTCTGCTGCCACCTTCTTTACAGAGAAATTAAATCTATTGACAAAGACTCCATCATTGGAATAGGGCCTTTCTCAATCAGACTATCATTCAGATATGTGACCTTCAAATACCAGAGGTTTCAGCAATAGTGATACTGGGTGGAGAATCCTTGGAGTTGAGTCGACGTCAGCATATCTGGAATGTACCCCAGATGAAAAAGCCCAGCACAGAAAGGTACCCATAATCTCACCTTTTATTTTTCTTTGACAATAATCTCCTATCTGAATCAGACATGGCCACCAGGGTAACTATGTGTCTAACATTTTCCCAGTAGAATAAGGTCAAACAGCACGGAAGGCAGATAGCAAAGCAAGACTCACTCATTCCTTGTAGCTTTTTGCTTCTGATTTTTATGTATTTTTTTTAAAGAGCAGTAGTGAAATTTGGACATTGAAAGAGAGGGAGAGGGGGGAAAGTTGCTAACCTTTAAGTCTCCAGTTAGTGTGGGCTGCACTGAAGGACAAAGTGCAGCATGTTGAACAGCTACAAGGAGCATGTTTTTATGTGTGACTTGGCAAGCAAGAGCAATCTGCAAGTTTTCCAGTCCATACTGGTTCAGTACCAGCTGGAGGGTGAAGATAAAAAGATTAGTGGTCATTATAATATAACATTGCACATCTACTTCCTTTAGGTCTGACAATGAGGCTATAAACTTGTTTCAATTGTACAGGTAATCCTCAAGTTACAACAGTTCATTTAGTGACTGTTCAAAGTTACAACAGCACTGAAAAAAAGTGAATTGTGACTGATTTTCACACTTATGACCATTGCAACATCCCCATGAAGTAATCAAAATTGAGATGTTTGGCAGTTGACTCATATTTATGACAGTTGCAGTGTCCCAGGGTCATGTGAACAACTTTTGTGACCCTCGGACAAGCAAAAGCAATAGGGAAGCCAGGTTCACCTAACAAACCTGTTAGTAACTTAACAACTGCTGTGATTCACTTAACAACTCTGGCAAGAAAGATTGTAAAATTGGGCAGAATTCATTTAACAAATGTCTTGCTTAGCAACATAAATTTTGGGCTCAAGTACAATCATAAGTCCAGGACTATCTGTATTTGTATTCAAGAAGCAGGACTTATTTTGCATGGAGTTTGGAAGCAACAATATCTAATTCAGAAGGTCTCTTAGTCACCCTTCACTCCAGATTACTATATGTGCGTGTAACATTCTTAAGATGTGTATGTAACAATACCTAAGATTTTGTCATTATTTTTCTCCCAGGTTATACACAAGCAAACACATATTGTGCATTGACAAACTTTCCAGTCTATCATGTGTAGCCTTGTCATTTCCAGGTAGTCTTTTGTTCAGTTATCACCATGTCTGACGCTGCATAGAATTTTCAACATTAGCCAAAATTAACTACATGCTGCCACCTTCTGTGACAATAGTTTAGCACAAAACAAATTTAATCAAATGCCATAGACAAGTATTAATGTTGATCAGAAGATCTCCAGTGAACATACAGAAGCAATAGTCATTTTAGCAATGATATGTGATTGATTAAGATCAGTGATCAATTTTTCCACCCCACACCTAGAATTTAGAATTTCTTGCTTCAAGATTTGTTCAAAGTCTAGATGCTAAGAGGTCTAAATCTTCAAATTGCAGTTACAAAATATTTTTTTATTTATGGAATCTGTATGACTCTAGTCAGAAGTACAGTCATAAATACTGCTGGTTTAGTACAAAATGAAACAAATAGGAAAGGGTCAGGAAGAATAAATTAAATTAATGTAATAGCATTGAGACTGGAATAAAAATATTTCAGTTACCTGCAGAATGCTCTCTCTGGTGCAAAAGCTAAATTTTCCAATTTGATTGTCTATATCTTGGATCTCTAACATTAAGTTAGAAGGAATATATCTGCAAAAAAAAAAAACCATTGTGTAAATTTTTCAGAAATGAAGTGCCAACCCACATTTAGAAATTACATGAAAGATTATCCTTCGTCTCATCACAAATGATTTCAACTTTCCTTGTTTTTGCAGAATATATATATATATATGAACAGTATTTCTGAAGAAGGTTTAAAATTAATCATACTTACAAATATTCCCAATATTTCAATCGTAGTTTTCAAAAGAACAAGTGTGGATTGTTTCTTCCATTTTGGGATGTGTATATCTCTTTATATCAATATCAAATTATTTATTTAATAAATATATATATATTCTCTTTTCCGGTTCAGCTAAATTTCTAAATGCTAATGCCAATTTCTTAAATATGTGATGTAATTAAGTAATTAGTAAGTATTTAATGTAACTGAGAAAAAATGATAAAGGATGACAGGGGGCTCCCTGATCTGCTCCAAACAGCTCTCTAACTCATGGAGCTGCAAAAATTATTAGGCTGTAGCACCTATTGGTAATAAATAAATCCCAGAATCCCAGCCTAAGATGCTGGTAGAAAATATTTCAAGTGAAATTTTCTCTCCCCTTCCTCTTACATAGAATTCCATCAAGTTCTCATAGAATCTTAAAGTTTTACAGAATATAGTTTTACAAGTTCTGCTCTAACTGCCCATAATGACCTTTAGGTCAGCCAAAGGCTATAAGGGTTTGTTCATTCATTCATTCATTCATTTTATATATCCACTTGTCTCAAATATATGATTCTGGGCAATACACAAACAATTAAAAACAATATAAAAACATTAATATGAAACAAGAGTTTATTAGAACTAGAGGTAGCCCTGGACGTATAACTATTCATTTAGTGATGATTTGAAGTTATAACGGCACTGAAAAAAGTGACTTATGATCAGGGTTCATATTTATGACCATTGCAGCATCCCCATAGTCACGTGATCAATATTCAGGTGCTTGACAACTGGCATGTATTTATGATAGCTGTGCTGTCCCAGGGTCATGTGATCATCATTTGTAATTTTCCCAGCTGGCTTCCAACAAGCAACATCCAATGGGGGAAGCCAGATTCTCTTAATGACTGAATGATTCACTTAACAATTGTGACAAGAAAGGTCATGAAATGGGGCAAAATTCACTTAACAGCTGCCTTGCTTAGGCTCCATTGTGGTAGTAAGTCAAGGATACCCTTTTACCCTGTATACCCTTTTAGTTACACAGACAGGAAAAGAAAAGTAGTATTGGATTCTACTCAAGAGAAATGGATGGGGCAAGAAGTAGCTGTTCTATGTGGATTAGAAAGGTTTAAAGAGGGAGGGGGAAGATCAAGATGGCAATTATTCTAAGAAAGAAGGGCAGAAATAAACATTCTTTTTTTTTCACTTTTCTTCTTTCTAATTCTTAAAGTTTTCCTTTTTATTGTTTTTCGTTTCATTTTTTATAATTTTGTTGTATTGCAAAATTCTAACAAAATATTTTTAAAAAGCAGTAGCTGTTCTATATCAAACTGCTAGGTGTATCTTCGGAATGGAAGCAAATATTATTAAGTTTGTTGGTGATGTATGCATGTTTATAACTACTGAAAACATTTACAAGGCTCTGACTTACCTGTCCACGTTAAGGTCATGATCTTCTAGAAGTGAAGCGATGAACATTGGTGAGAGATGGTCAGCCTTCTCTTTGTGAGTTGCACATTCAAAGTACACAGGCCGTAAGTACAAATGGAACTCATTAAAGCCCATTTCTTCTGCAAATTCTTTGTACACTCTAAGCAGAAAAAGAATGTACATATTTGAAATAACTGCTTATAGTGGTCACTCTGCTCGTGCAAAACACACACTTTCATTGCCTGTCAAGTATTCTTTTGAGTTTCATACCCAGAAAAAATAAATATAGTTGTATATTATTTCAACCCATAATTTCACTTTGTCCACTGCTCAGATCATTTTTGCTGGCACCTCCCACAAATGGGTGCTTAAAAAAACTGGGTGCAATTTTGTCTTATTTGATTTCTGTGATTCCTGCATCAGGGATTCTGGCTTATTTTTTTCTGGATTCTTTGCATGGCTTGATTGGCATGGAATAAACCAGAGTTCTAGGTTTAGACAACATGCTTCTTGTTCCCTGCTAAGCCAAGTTGTAGTTTGGGTTGTTAGGAAAAGATAAGTAGAAGGTTTTGGTGTATTATATTTGTAATATTTTCTAACTAATGAACATGCCAAAGCGAAAACAACCAGTATAATTTGATTTGTCAAACACATTTATATAGTATTGATCAAAAGCGTTCAACTGCAATTATCAACTATCTATGTTACAACTCAGGTGGAGATATCGGGGGCTTCCCTTAAAAATAATGACTGTTCAGTTGAGTATATTGATAGGGCCAGCTATAGATCATGGAGTCAGAAGTTATACTGAGTCAGGATGGAAGAAGAGGAACAGTGATTTCAATTAAGGAAGTTAGTAGTCAATAAGATTATGTCAATTGTGATTTGGGAGAATTGAAGAAAGGGGGAGGGGGACTACATCAGCAAGAAGATAAATATAACATTGAATATGGATTTTGCCATTATACTTTTAAAGATTAACATAATAGTACAGAAAGGCTTAGATTAAATCAAAAATTTATCGCTGAAATTTCAGTACAACTTTCTACAATTTCCTCTGTGTCCCCTTGCTAACCTGCTCAGTTGTGCTCCTTCTACTGCTGCCTCAATCAACCGATGACGGAGGGTTAGAACTTCAAGTAGTCTTGAAAACACATTCAGAGTAATAGTTTGTTTTTCTTTGCTCAGTCTCTGTTCTTCTTCTGATACTGATTTCAAGGCTAATGTAACAATTTCTCTTATAATAAGAGGATCCTCAACCAGAACATCTGCAAATAACTACCATGAAAGATTAGTATTTATCAATGTTTAATTCAAATAATGTCAACTGATTGTTGTACTGATGCTATGATTGATACTTTATTGTTCAAGACATTATTCTATACCATGGAAATATTTAATTGAAAGATAGGAGAAGATAGAACAAGAACCTTCAGATGACTGGACAACAGACATGCTCTTTTTTACTTTTAAGCATAAACAGCAAATAGTTTCTCTTAAAACACAAATAGTACCCTGTGCCCAGCTCACGAAGAGAAATGGCTTTACTCCATTGTATCAGTGAAACACTGAAGTTAAATTCAAACAATTTTGTATCAAGATACCAGTCCTTCCTTATTAGTAATTTAATTACTTAGAATCTTAATAAGTCTACAAAAATTTTGAATTATCCCTGTTAACCCAATATGTCTACTTAATGAGATTAGGACATTTTAGCAGCAAAAACCCACCCAAATCCTTATATGTAGAACACAAACGTACATCTCTCTGAATTTGAGCACCATAAAAAGTTTCTGGATTTTCCATGGACATCCATCCATCCAATGAAAGTTGAAGTATTTGTTCCTCCAAATGAATGGCCTCACTGGCTGTGTTTGGCCTACAGATTTGCTGGAACTCTTGAAGGATACAATCTAGAGCTTTAGGAATTAAAGATACTAGGCCAAGGGAGGAATGGAATTCCAATAAATATATGTTCTTCAGAGCTGTACTTTAAAGGAAAAAAGAGTGAAATATATTATGAGAGAATAGGATTATTTGAAAATAAAAACTACCCCACTCCCAAAAAACCTAATAAAAACAATAACCATAAATGACAAGTAATGTAAAACGATGACTATTCATTCCTCAAAGGAATGAAAAGATTCAGTGTTGAAATGGATTACAAAACAAGCATTCTCTTAATTGAATGTATGATTAAATTTATGTTCTTATTTATCCATATTTAAACTTAGCTGCACTACATATATCCGTATATGTGCACTACATATATCCGTATATGCCAGAATGATGAAATGATAGTTTAACATTATTTTAAAAAATACATTTATATATTTATTTATATTGTAAATACACAGTTGAAAAGATGACTTTCTTAAGTCTATCCTTATGAGAAAGCAGAGGAATAGAACTGAGTAAGTAAAGAGTAATACATTATTACAAAATGGAAGGGAAGAATAGACATTGCCAATTTCACCACACAGTAGATAATACAACTAAAAAAGTCATGATTCTCTGTTTTGCTTGTAGTTCTGGCTTTTAAGATTTAGGGAGCCTTCTATATTGAAACATAAGTTTGAGTCCAAGTACAGCGACATGATCCTGACTTTTTAAAATAATACATTACAATTTTTTAAACAAATATTTTAGGGGATAATGAAATATTATAAATCATAATTGTTTACATGGCTATTATAAATTTAGGAATGACCCCAAGTACATATATGCATGCTGAACACAGAATTAATGCCTTATTATTACTACTAGGTCTGAGAAATGACCATTTGCAGGTGGAAGAAGAGCATAAGGAAAGCTATTTTGTCATATGGCTTGGCTGGTTGAATTGTTTAAATAAGAATTGCTTGAACGCAAGGGAATAAACAATGGAATTTGCTTGTGTGACTTTCTTATTAAACAACAATAGTGAACATGACCTCCATTATAGATCTGTGTGCCATATTAGAGAGACAAATGATACTCACGGGCTGTTACTGAGAGCAATTAACTGTTTTGTAACTATATGTGGGGGGAAGCCAAATTCAGAGATACAACCTTTAGGACCATCACGCCAAATTTTATAATTATATTTACGCTGATTCTCTATCTGGGGAAAAAAATCAAAATAAAAAAAATATTGTTACATAAAATATAACAAATTCTGATTTTTTTAAAAAAAACCATCGTATCATGACTTCAGTGGTAGAGGAAGCCTGATATAAGCAATTAAAGTGACATGTAAGCTGAATTTGCTAGATTCACCACCTTCCACCTGTCTCCTCATCTCATCCCCATTTTCAGTGCTTTGCAGAAACACCAGATAAAGAGTAAACAGATGCTAACATCTGTATTTGAATACAGGCAGTCAGCATGCCTCGGCACATCACTAGTTTAAATACTAAAAATTGAATGGCATGCATTTAATGAAAAAGATACAGAATTATATCCAAAGTTATCCTGGCTATTCTACCACAGAGTTCTATTGCATATGGTGTCAACTTACCTGTCGGTTCATAATATCTCTCACCAAGCACTGGTGAAGATTTAGACAAGTGCATTCATCTCTATAGGTGTTCACAAAATACCCAAGGTGGAAATCAAACCGAGGACGTCTGTACATGATGTTAGTTATTACTTGGGCCAATGCAAATCTTTCTTCCGAATCTAAAGCATGTTGGTATACTTCAAAGTAACTATCGAGAAGCTGAAAATATATTTTGAGCATAGCCAAAACAATAAGCAAGACATGTTTATTTTTCCTTCATTTGTTTTTAGTTTGTTTTTGCTTTCATCTGCTAATAAAGCAAATCTTTCAGTTGGAAGCAAATGCTTCTGTGCCACATGTACATTTCTCAATGAGTTTCTCCACTCCACCTATTATATATCTAGTATCTTGCTATATCACACCAATTTTTTCAAAAATCAAAATAAATATGTTCAGAACAATAATCCAGGTAGCTCAGTTAAATCAGAGGTATTGGCGGAGTGCAGGTGCTGAGGAAATAAATTGTTTTATGCCATCCAGTCTCCCTTGTACCCCATAAGCTAGACTGTTGCCTATAATAACAATGGAAGAGGTTATAATTTCACCAGGGACAAGCAAGAAATAAATCCCAGGCATCTTCTGTATCAAGGATGGACTTTTGGTGGTCAGATATGCAGGTAGTCCTCAACTTACAACAATTCATTTAATGACCGTTCAAAACTACAACGACACTGAAAAAGTGACTTATGAATGTTTTTCACACTAACGGTCATTGTAGCATCCCCATGGTCACATGATCAAAATTCGGATGCTTGGCAACTGACTCATATTTATGACTGTTGCAGCGTCCCAAGGTCAGGTAATCCCCTTTTGCGACCTTGTACCAAGCAAAGTCAATGAGGAAGCCAGGTTCACTTAACAACAGTGTTACTAACTTAACAATTGCAGTGATTCACTTAACAAGTGGGGCAAAAAAGGTCATACAATGGGAGCAAAACTCTCATTTAGCAACAAAGTTGTGGCTCAATTGTCATAAGTCGAGGACTGTCTGTACACCTTTGCTTCAGGCAGCAACATTTGGTAGGCTAGACTGAGTGGGGAGGAGACTATAGTACATAAACACTGTATAATTTTGTAACTTAGGGGAGAAGGGAACATCCACTATTCCCTCCCTTTTTTTGTAGGTGTATGATATGATTGAAATGACACATGAAGGCACTTCATCAGGTTAAACAAAAAAGACACAAGCTGAAATAAGGGCCTCCATTTCTAGATGTAAACAGAACATGAGATTTAATGTTGGGAGCTACTCAGAGTCATGTACTTGTGACAGGCAGCCCTATGAATCGATTTATTAAATAAACCCATTTGCAAATATAAATGATGTGTCCAGTCTAGTGCACAATCAGTTGCCCACAGGGGATCTGTCAGTCCCACTAGGAAGACTAAACTGAGAAATCAACTCCGCAACAAGGCTAAATTGATAGCAGAATCTTGCAAATCTGGTTGTGCTGTACCTCCTCCTCCATCTCATAGTTCAGTTAATTAGGGAGGTATCTGTCTGAGCCACTTCCAAATATTATCTGTCTGTTATAACCTTAAAATGTGTTTCTCCCTCATCTCAACCCTGGCCATAGATCTTGCATATGTCTGTCAAGGTCATCTTTCTTACTTTCTACAGGTTTTTTTTTTTTGGTCCTTGATTTCTTAGAAGATCAATGAAGTGTGAATATCTATACCTGCCACTTATTTTTTAAGAAATCTGCTTCACAAGTCCAAATGTCAAGCAAGACTGCCGATCGATCCACTGATGTTTGTGCCCGCCTCGAGTAGCTGTTGCTAGAGGAATCAGGGCCTGCTTTCTGGCCTCAGAAAGAAAAGGACAGTACAAAAGACTTCAACCCAGCAATAACAAATTCAAGCAGTCCCAAACCCTTGCAGTTAACAAGGCCAAAATAAAACATCAACAATGAATTTCCTCCCTGTTATTAAGATTTTCTTGCTTCACAGAATTGAACTGAAAATTATCAATAAAGGTATGCTTACTATAATCATAGATGCATTACAAATAAATGGTGACCCTGAATAACCAGTAAGGTTAAAGTGTCAAGCAATAGTGCCTCTGGAACAACTTCTCCAACAATTACTTCGAAACAACTATCTTTGGTTCTAATATTAGTTTACTAAGTAATTTCTGTTTTGGGGATGGCTGCCTTTTGTAGACGTTTCTATCCCTTAACCATTGGTAATATCAGAGATATTTCAGGGCCAAGATTGTATAAAGGCCTTACCTTTTCCCACCTCAATGTACTGGCTTGCCACAAGCAAAAGTTGCTTTTCTGTCTCTTTCAGGTCTTGAAGGGCCACATCATACATTACAAAAGCCCCTCTCTGATCCTGGGTATGAATGTATGCCTCTTCAACGGTGTAAAAATCATCATGGTTTTCCATCTCAGCAAACTCCATGAACTGCACACTGTGGACCTTTGGAGCCATAGATGTTGAAAAGAAAACATTACAGCTGGCCACCAAATCCATTACCAATTTCTGAGGTTTTTACCCATTTCTTTCCCACTAGGACCTCCTCCGATCCATAAACCATCACTCTTTACATTTAAGGAACCTCTTATTTCTTATCCATTCACCCAGGTTGTAATTAGAAGAGACAAACTGACATCCATTCACTCAGGTACATACTGAAATACTTTGAAGCTCTGATTAGTTTTTTCCTCTGCCTTTCTAGCAAGAGCTGAAGTCCCACTCACATAGAGTGTGGTTTGTTTGAACTGAGCTTAATGCAATGTATGCTACTTTGGTTTGTAAACCAACATTTATGTCTTAGCACCATGTATGAACCAAATCACTAAGTCTTGTTCAACAAACTATGATTATGGATTAGTGGGATGTGTGAACTTAGTTTTAGCATAGCCCTTGTCTTATGACCATTTGTTTAATGACCATTCAAAGTAAAAAAAAACATGTCTTATGACCACTTTTCACACTTACAACTGTTGCAGTATGATTACTATTTACAACAATCACAGGGGTTTCCAACAAGAAATATTGATGGGGGAAGTGGGATTCACTTAGTGACCATGTGATTCATTTAATGATCCCAGTGATTCACTTAACAACCACAGCAAAAAGGGACATCAAATCACCTGCCACTTAAGGACTGCATCACTTAGCAACAGATGTTCCAGTCCCAATTGTGGTTGTAAATCAAGAACTACCTGTATTTGATACTTAGCTGATCAGAATATTTAAGTTTATAGAATTAAGCCCATTAGTAAACCTTCCTCAAATAAACTTGCATGACTAATATTCTGTGCAGGGCCAGAGAACTGGAAGGTGGGTTTTTTTTCCCTTCGTGCACGGGTTTACTGTTTCTATTTTTGAACTTTCATTCTGGCAGAGAAGAAGTTTAAGCTCTTCACCCAGTGAAACCCTACGTAATTTAGGTTGGACTTCAGGTTTAGACTTTATTACTTTGTCCAAAAATTGTTATGACTAGATCTCAGTCCATTTCCTCTTGCAAATGTACTGGGAATTTTCCTAAAGACAATATACGGGACCTAATGTTTTATTTGTAAAGATCTATGACAATATTCTCTAATACAGGGTTCCCCAAACCCTGGGCTGCAACCCACTACTGGACCTTGAGCCATTCAGAACCAGGCCGCAGAAATGGTGGGCAAGTGCATGCACCCATCCCCACTTCAATGAGCAGCACCCCTGCATGCGCCTGTGGGTGCACTCCATTTGTGCCAACAGCAGACATGCATGCCCGACACTCATGCAAATGGAACTGCGCATGCACGGTTACCCACTGCTCACACGGAACTATCCCCTCTTCCCCTCCCCCGCATCGGTCCATAAAGCCGGAAAGGTTGGGGAATTCTATTCTAATGTGACCAAAGCTTCACCTTATAGTCAGCTGGAGTGTAATGCATATAAGAGTGTGAGCCGATACCCCCAAAGGCGCCAGTGCCTCCTTTAGCTGCGTTCACCCAGCTGGCATCTTCTGCAGTGGAGATCAGATGTCCGCTGTGCGAGGCGAGACCTGAGGTGCTGATGGTCAGAGTTCTTTCAATGGATCGGAAATAGTTGAGGATTCCCAAGCAAGTTCTCTGGTGTCAATATCATTGGGATTAAGCAATGATGAGTAGGATGATAACAATACCAACTGGTAAAAATACCCAGCCTCAGCCTTTTATACCGCCCTGTTTCTGTTTTTTTTTAAAAAAAAGATTTTATTACCTGTAATTCTCTGATTCTCAAGTGGCGTAAATAAAGGACAGACAAGTATCCACCTTTTCTCGTGGAAAGGTCTTTGCTGGGAACTTCCAGGTCTTCATCTAAACCCAGCAGCTCTGAAGCAGTCAATTCGCTATTTTTTTTTTCCAAGAAAGAGAAATTAAATTATATTACTGTAGCTCAGACAGATTTTCTGTTATATCTAAATTAAATAATCTCTTTATATTTCCTTCCTAGAAGTAAATTTCCTACTGAATTCAATTATATAGATGCCTCTGAACCAGAACAATAATTAGAATGGATAGATTCTGATGCAATCAGATTAAGATAAGGAGAACTTATGAAAAACCATATAAATACCATTATCATTTATGCTTGGGGAAAGCTTGCTATATCTGAAAATGCCAGCCAGAGTTAAGGTGTTAGAAATCAAGAAATAGCACCTTCAGCTTTTATTATATTTGCAGTGTAAAAGTTTGTTCTAACATACAGATAATCCTCAATTTACGACCACAGTTGAATTCGGAATGTAAGTCATAAATCATTGCACTTGTAAATTGGATCACCACATGATTGGATTCAATTTTACAACTGTTTTTAAAAATATTTTTAAATGGGTCACCATGGTCATTAAATGAATCATATGGTTGTAAGTTCAAATCCTGCTTATCCAATAGAGTTTTTTGAGTTTTTTTGCCAGAAAATGGCCAAAAAGTTACAAGATGTGACTGTTGGATCTTGCAACCAGTCATAAATGCTAGTATACTTTGATCTTTCCTATACTATAATTTGATGTTTCCTTTGGAAGATCAAAAGAAAAGAGAACAAAGTGGACAAATCTACCTAAATTCTGTATCTATCATGGGATAATCGGGGAAGAAAAGTAGGTAGAAGTTTAGCTTTAAGCATCCCCCAAAGGAAGAACTGGAACCAGAGGGGGGTTTCAGCTGGTTTGGGGTGGTTCGGGCGAACCGGATGTTAATTTTGCATGTGGTTCGCTGAACCGGTAGTTAGAATGACTGGCTGGCCCCCCCCCACCAGCCCCGACCCCCAC
>JANHJO010003142.1:51208-61518 GCA_032468235.1 Pseudoxyrhopus heterurus
AAAGGAAACCCCAGATTTCTCAGTCATTCCCCATGAAAGTTTGGCGTTGGTCCGGGATTATGGAAGTCCAAGTATCCGCTGCCTGGCGGTGGCAGAAAACTCGGCGCTTTGCTCCGCCGCCTACTTGGCCGAGAGCACCCCTTGGTGCTGCTCCGCTATGCAAACGGACGGATGACTAGGGCAGGAGCCTCCAACTTTGGCAACTTTAAGACTTGTGGACTTCTGTTTTGCTGGCTGAGGAATTCTGGGAATTGAAGTCCACAAGTCTTAAAGTTGCCAAGATTGGAGGCTCCTGGTCTAGGGGTTGACAGGTAAACCCAGTGGTGGGGCCAGCCTCCCCTATTCTTTAGCCATTCTCCTTAAGTCTTGTGTGATTTTTCCAGACAAAGCTCACCATGAGGACGGCGCCCATGAACTGAGACCCCGAAGAGTGGAGGATCGTTTTTTTCCCTCCAAGAATGGCTGACGGAGAGGTGAGGTGGGACGGGCTGTGCAGCTGGGATGCCAGCGCAAGAGTCAGCGCCTTGGAAAACATAAAACAGGTGGTCCTGAAGAAAAGCGAGGCAATGGCTCTGGACCAAGGCAGGACTTCTCCTCCAGCTGCAAAAGGGCTGACCTCTGCAAACAGTGCGCCAGGTGAGCTGAACCAAATGCTTGCTCGTCTGCTCACGCTTTCCAAGAGGTGTCCCTTCAGAGATGTGAGAGAGAAGACTGAGGCCATTCTGGAGCACATTCAGGTAAAAGCACGGTTTATAACCTTCTGCTCTTGATTACGCTTGGTTGTCTTGCCTTTCTGACTTTTGGCACAGAAACATGCACGCATTCATGGGAACTGAAGTGGCAAGGATCAAACAGAATAATGACCTGAGGGAAAATGTGATAGAATCATAGAATAATGATCATCTTGGAATGCAAAATCCATTTTGGGAATCATACAAAAATGTCCAGCTTTGTTATGGGACATGAAAATCAGTTTGACGTATCAGAATTGATCATGTAATTATGTTATATTGCCTGGTCTATTATTTTTAATAATACAAATATTTTTGTTGTAGTTTTTTTTTTAAACATATAAATGATGCTCCCTTTAATGTTAGTTACTTTGCTACTGTATACCAACTGTCTAAAAAATAGCTTAGCTTGCCATTCATGCAATCACCACCTGGATTTATACAGTATTTGCGCATTACCCTCTTACTGCCATTTCTCACACTGCTTTTTAAGTAAGTTGAGAGCTTTATCCTCTGCATTGGAAATAGGCATCAGTTTGGATTTGCACCACTTAGGTTTAAACAATGTCTTGTAAGACGATAAGGCCTGAGTTGCAGAAGCTCAAAATGTTTTCAATTACTCTTGAGTAGGTAAGCCTCAAATCTTGATTGAATTGCCATACAGGAGGGGATAGCAAATGGAAAGTGATGGTGCACACATGCTTATTAATATGGAAAGTCAGCATAGAGTAATATAACCTGAAAAAATCTGAGACATAAACCTTTTTCTTCATTGTTTAGCATCAAATTGTAAACTGAGGCATATAAAGCTTTTATCTCATTATTTTCTGTCCCATTAAAGGGCTATGAAAAGGATAACTAGCATAAGCAAAACATAAAGAATTGTATCAGAATGTAACTTATATGATTAAACTTATCACTGAATAAATATTAGAAATGCACTGTATCCCACGGTGGTATGCCTGACATTTCTGGATGATGATTGTTGAAGATTTGCAACAAAAATGTATTAGGACTGGTCTACTTTTTTTCCTAATAGATATGAGGTTTAGAAGTTTTTTAGATGAGAGGTTTATCTAATTCATCATCCCATTCTCGCATGGGAAATCTAATTAACACTACATGGGTAAGATAGCAAGTGTGGAAGGACTTTAGTTCTGCAGGTTCTATTTCCTAGAATATTCAGATGTAACAACTGAATAATGGATTAAAAGGTATATTCATTAGTTCTGTGCAATACTTTGGAGCTTGCAGAGGCACAAACATTGCACTTTTCCACATCTATTTAAAGCAGTTTTTCCCCATACTGAATGGCTGCCCTTTCAACCCACCACATGAACTGATAAAAATGTGTTCGTTTTAAAGTACTGCAGACAGGTACTGTGTTTGCACTCTGATGTGTTCCAGAACACCTTTGGGGACTCAGATTCAAAGTGCTGCATAGCTCTAGCAGAGAGTTATTTGGAATTAAGGAATCAAACACAGTTAACAATAATTCTGTGTCTAGTTCTTTGGAAACTATTCAGTACTGAGAAAAGGAGCTGGCTGACTTTCTGATATGGATAGCTATTCTTCCTGAAATTAGCCTTCCTCCATAAGCCAAAGTTGTGTTTCTGTGCCACTATACATGGAAGAAAAATGAAGGCTACAGTATAAAATGCTTATGTCAATAAAAATGCTTTAGCTAGTTAAATTGCTCAGCAAAGTACATCTGTCAGCAAGCTTTTATGTCCGCTATAGCAACCCAAAGTGCATCAATCATAAGCAGACTAAGCAAGTTAGGGGTTAGCATGGTAAGTAAGTAATGGTAGGTGGGTATTGCCCTATTTAGAGTGTGGAATGCTATTAATTGTCAGGTTTAAGCCAACAAGCAGCACTGAAAATACATACTGTATGCAAATTGATATATTCATTTCAGAACTTCTAATAAGTATTTTTATTAAGGAAAGTTATAAAAACTATAGCCAAAAGAAACACCTCTCACCTTCAGCATTGCCTCCTTGCACCTTAGAGCATGCATGTCTGATATATCACACTATTCTGGAAATTCATCTTCCTTCTCCACTGATCCTGCACCATTATTATTGGAAAGGAAAAAGGCACCTGATTTTGCAAGAGTAAAAGGTCTAGGCACATTACCCAACTGAGGAAATGCAAGTCCAGGTACACAGTGATAATTGAGCTGCTATTTATTTAAGAATGCTCTTGAATAAAATACCAGATGATCTGCTTTCCCAGGTTTCCATAGTTATATTGTAGGAGTTCCCCATGGTGACATTTCCAAATAGTCTCTTTACTGTGCAGAATGTTTCTACATAAGTGGTTTCCATGTTGAATGACATTGTGTGTCACGCTTGCTTTTCAGATAAGTTATTTTGGGCATTGATATATACTCCCACAATTTAGTTTGCCATTTTTCTAAACAGGGAATTAATGTGTAATTGCCACTAAATGGCATGAATTATCCTGATAGCCATTGTCATATACAAAGCTAACTCAGATAGTTTGTAGAGATACAGGGTATATTTAACAGAAAAATAATTGGAAGAAAAGAAAATCATATGCATATTCCTGAAGAGTTGGATTTTCAGAAAATGGCTTGTATGTGTAAAAGAAATATAGAAGCGTTGAACTATGGAGCATTCATAGGTATATGCATTCTCATTGTAAGAAAGTGATTGGTTAGTGTTCCTGTTGTAGTCTTCCTCAGCTAGGAGAATATTTATGTTCCCATAATAGAGAAATCAGAAAAGTTGAAGCTGAAGAGATACCTGAACATACTTGCTGTTCTAACTCTTGTTTTTTCTACTTTTAAAGCTCTTCATTCATTTATTATTATTAAATGAATCTTATTGGAATCATTAGCATTAGAACATTAGCAGCAAATAGAAATAAATGGTGAGGTTTAAATATTAACGAGGATGGGTTTTATATTACCACAGCATAACTTGGTGAAACTTAGAAGACTCTGGTCATTTCCCCATTAGACTATCTTCTACAGTCATTCAACCATGTTTGAGCCAAAATTCTAATAATAACAAGATTTATATCATTTAAGCAATGATTCAGTGATAATATGGAGATGTTGTAAATCACTATCAGGGAAATAACCTATATGTTATTAGTAGAGATTTTGTGTTACTGACTTCACTGCTCATCTGTGAGCAAGCTAACAAACACGGATTTTAATACGGATCCTTGAGAAGTTCCACTGTATAGTTCCATCTTTCCAATCTTTGTTTCATATTCTTCAGCTAAATACCAGTTCATGAAAGAACTGCTAAATTTTTCAGGCATTTTTACTGAAAGACCCTTATTGCCACATTCCACCCATCCCATTGCGCTGGAAATTCCCAACCAGAACAATTACCTTGATTTCATGGTCCAGATAGACCTGGGATAGGGTCTGAGCTGAGATATGTTTGGGCAAAAAGCAATTCTACCTTCTTGAGACTAATTGTGAATTTGTTTCTACCTGTCCACCCTCAGCTCTGTCAGATACTGAGTTAGGATTTCCACAACAGGTCTTCTAGTTTGGCATGGAATAGTGATGATAAACTGCCTATTACCAGGATGCTGCCTCACTTGTAACTGAAGGATTTGCCTACATAAAAGTGCAATTTTGCTTTGGTATGTAGGGAGAAGTTCAAGATGGAGTATTGGTTGATTAGGACCTCTTATATTAAAGAAGCTAAACCTGCTTTCTCATTTGAGAACATGCAGAATGTTTTTCTGGATACAAACTAGGAGCTGACTAGTCCAGCTTGCTTAGGAAAAAAGATACGCACTTTTTGAGATTTCGGCAGATGATGGACCTGTCAATGAATGTGGCCTGTCAATGAACTGTGGTCTTCTGTCTGCTCAAATTTCTTTTCTACTTTATTTTGCTCTTGAGAGTTTTTGACAAGGGTCAGGTGAAAAGCTTTAAATCTTGCAAATATTCCTGCTGTTGTGATGCACAAAGGATTACTGGAGAAAATATGTTCAAGTGGCACTTATTGTTAGGATGGCACAGGCAGGAAGTGCTAAAGAAAAGGGTATGTGTAAATCTAATTTGAGAGCAGAATTTTCCAAGCATTCTGCCAGCTCAAAACATTTTGTTTAATGTGGTACATTAACTTTCCAAATGAAACATTCAAGAATATGAAAGAACAGTCAACAGTATCTTGAAGTGTATTTTTATGAGTGATTCCTTTCGGTACCCTGGATTCTGTTTTAAGTCTTGGCTATCTAGTCCTGGCTAAAAAAATGTTTTCATTCAAAATGAAATATTTGCACGAATGTAATATTCACTAGAATAAGCTCCCATCTTTTAGTTATTCTATACAACATTAATTATTCCAACTATTGTATTAATGGTTGATGGGTTAACCTATAGCATGTATTCATTACATTTTTTCACAATTCAGAGCAAAAATCAGATATATTATCTTATGACAGGGGTGTCAAACTTGTGGTGTCATGGCACCATCACGTGACGTATTGGGACTTTTTTCCCCTTCGCTAAACCGGGCAGGGGAGGGACCAGCACATGACGCATCTGGCCCATGGGCCGTGAGTTTGACACCCCTTATCTAGGACATGGGTTAAAGCTATGCAATTTACTGAATGGATATATAGATGTTTAAAGTTGCCTTTCTGTGCATACATAGTGTAAAAATGTCAAAAATATTAATATCTGCTTACAGATCTCCCCTGCTTCCATGCCACTGCTTCCATGATTTCATTTGAGAAAATACTGTTTTCAATGCAGTCAAATAGTTGCTTGTTGGGAAAATTAATTAAATTGGGGAAATGCATGGAGACAAATAGAGAAGACTATATATAGGCGTGACTGAATCATGTGCTTTCTTGCCTGTCAAGAAAGAGTGGTACAGAGTGATGTCACCACAAAGGGAAAGATAATTTAAATCTTCTCCATGTACACATGAAAGAATAATGGGAGAATTGCTGCCTGCATATAGTCTGCTACATATATACACTCCCTAGAACATGTATTTTGAGGCCAGCCACTGTTCATTGCTTCCTACAGCAATTGTCAAGCTCAAGGACAAAAAAGGTGCCAATTGATTAAATCATTGACAGTTAAAGGTTTTACTTAAGAAAAGAGGGCACTGCATTTCTAGTTACTAGTTCATAGTCATTATTATTTCACAGAATTTGTGTTGTCTTGTTTTACCATCTGCTGGTTAAACTGCTGCCAAATATCAAAACGTGTTTACACAGCAGTTGGCTATTCTGTTCAAAAAGGTTTTGTCAGCTCCAATTCTCTTCCTGTTCCTGCTCAGAGGAAGAGGATCTCCACTCCTCCATGAAAGAAGAACATGTTGGGTTATCACATTTGAGATACCATATTTGTCCATCACAAAAAGGCAATTTCATCTTGAAGAGTTTTTATAGTTACAATACTCAAGAAGTCATACAAAATGCTCTTCTTCCCATTCTCACATGAATAATAAAAAAAAAGTAGGGGGGAAGGCACAGTGTCACCATAAGAATTGCTGGTTTGTATTGCAAGTACCACATTTCAAGAAAAAACAAAATTGAGAAATCCCTTTGAAACTATCCAATTGCACCTGCTCTCCTAACAGATATTCATTTATTATGATCAGGGAATGTTGCTGTTTGAGTAGCTTCTTGCAAAGGTTTTGTCTATATTTTAAATAGCTTCTTGTAATAGTCTAAATTACATTCAGAAGTTTTAAAAATATTCTTAAATATCCCTGATGAATTTTGCAAGTTTGGATTCCTGTTTATGCCACTAGTCTGAAATATATATAAATGAGCTTAAAAATACAGTAGTTTGTTGGCTGCTTGTGTGGTAATTGGTATTGTTATCTGAACTAATATATGATTTTAACTTCAAACCAAAAAATTTTCTGCCTAGATTCCTTCTTAATTGCACTGAATATAGATTTCTAAGACAGGCATAGAGGACGAATGTACCATATGTTTTCCTTATAAACTACTGAATTTGAAAGAGAAGTTTTCAAAAGATACGAACATCTTATAGAATGTCCCATTGTATACAGTTTAAAGTAAATATGTGTATTCATTGAATAATCTCTGAACATTAGATAGTGAAGCAGATGCATTAAGAACTACCAGTGAGAATTACAGTTAGATAGATAGAACTGGATAGATAGACCAATTTTTTCCTGGTCTCTGATAAGATTTATGGATGTTCTTTGAAAGTGGCATATGAGCTACCAGGGTATAATATAAGCCTCTAATCTGATATGGCAAGGATGAAAGGAAGCCAAGGCTATTTTACAACACAATAGAAGTACATCAGCTTCCTTCTCAAGCTTTATGTTGTCCTTTCCTATTCAGACTCTAATGATTGTTAAGATATGCTAAGAATACTGTACTTTTGATTCTAAATAAAAGTGTTAGGGCCAGGGATTATCCCCCAAGCAATCAGAATGGGAACATATAACTCCTACTCAGCTTTGGGTTCTTGGGATGGATAAATTAAAGTGTTTATAAGATTTTGTTTCTAAGACTTAGAAGGAAAATTTGTGTGGTTATGGTAGTCATAAATATGCGGAGTTAAGGGTATGTTTTGTACTACTGTTACAATAAATACAACTCTATGGCCGTGTTTACAGAGAGTAGGAATTGTATTCACAAACATATACAATCAGGTTGTATATTCATAGCATATACAATGTAGAGCAAAGAAATTTGTTTGTTGCAATAGTTAAGATGATGGCCTAGAAACCAGCAGACTGTGAGTTCTAGTCTCGTTTTAGGCATGAAACCTGGCTATATAACTTGAGCCAGTCTCTCAGCCCAACCCACTTCACAAGATTGTTATTGTGAGGAGGAAGGAATATTATTATGTTTACTGCATTGAGTTAAAATAAATAAATAAATGTTAGTCCTTGACTATGGACCCTAGAGTGGGATGTTAAGCATTAACTACAGTATTTACTAAGTTGGAATAAAACTATTGTAGCTCCAACTTCCAATTAAATAATTAGAGCTATTTGGGAATCCAAACTGTTATTTATGTTTATCATGCTAAAACCTGTTTTAAGTACTGCACATGTTTAAATATGTTTTTTACTTCAGGTAAAGAATTTGCCTGTATAGGCAATGGATACTTCATTTATTCTTTCACTTTGGCTGCACTGATTCTTTCTTTTTAATAAAGTGTTCCTTTTGTGTTTATAAGATGTGGCCTGCCCTAAGTTTTCTTATAAATATTTTATTTAACAGTGTGAATGCCCACTGCATTTAAGTTGTAAAAGTTTAATATGCACTGGCATGCAAAGGGCTACCATAAGGTACATTACCACTGTTGTGCAATACTGAATATTTAATCTATGACTCACTTGAGAAAGAAGTAAGATCAAAATTATGGTGAGAGAAGCCTGAAGGATTTGATTCCTTTGAAACAATATAAAATATGCATTTATGGAATGATGAATGGGAATTTGGATTTTTTTATTCTAGAGAAGAAAAGCTAAATCCATGGCAATTGATTGGAAGTTGTGAAAAGATATTCACATATATCCAATTCTAATATAAAATTAGTTTGTGATACACTAGCATTAAGTCACTTTGTGCATAGTCCCTATTTAGCTTGTAAATTGTTTCAAAGTCTGAACATTTTGAGGTTGGACTCAAAATAGATGAGTTCCAACCTTAGCAGAAATGTTCCTACTATATCAAAACTGTTTTAGGCTACTTGGGACATTGCTGTTATGGTCAGAGGAACATTGGAACATTTCCACTAAAATTGGAAAAGCTTTTCAAAGTTCAGAATGGTTTGTACACCCCCACACCCCAATTTAGCCTACAATCATTGGTACAGTCATTGGTAATTGTAGGAAAAGGGTCAACATCTGGAAAATTGGTGTAAACTGTGCAGTTGGGTATAAATAATTAAAAGATATAATCTAATATTTAAGAAGTTGAAGAAGAGGCCAAAACCAAAATAACAAAAGTAGAGAGTCAAAAATCTGGACTAAAATCCACTCTTGGGTAGATATGGATAAAGGTTCTTATGCTGAAAAGACTTTCTCCGATATATGTAGTCATCTGTTGTATGGGTAAAACTCGTCACTATCATGAAAAGAAAATAATTGCGTTAATTCGGTTTTTCTTTTTTTCTTGGTAGCACCTAGACACGTTGGTTAAATTTTGAAAGTGAAGCAGGTCAGCTTTGCTTAATTGGAGACTAAAAGGAAATATAAGGACTGTAGGCTAGATTTAAAAAAGTTGAAAAACCATTGCAGAAGAATGCAATGACAAGCAACTTCAGTGTTATTGGGAATTAATTAAATACAGTATATGGATGAGTCCATGAACTAACAAAAAGTTCCGCTTGAGTCAAAGCATTTGAACTGATCTTACCTTACATCTCTTAGGCTTGAAAACTGACTGGTTGACTTAGGGTCACTCATTCTTTCTCAGCACAGCTGTCTTGAGTTGTAAGAAATAAAAAAACGATGTGTGTGTGTGTGTGTCTTTCAGTTAGCTGATATGTAAGTTGGTTAAGTTTAATAGGTCTCTGAAAATAATTCAAGCAAACTACACCTAGTTACTCAAAGGCTTGGTGCATGAAGGCTTCCTTCAGTGTTTGTAAAAAAGGCATGAAAACCAAGAGGTAATGTTACGAATGGACCCAAAATGAAGCATCTTACCAAATGATCTGTATGCCTGCATTGTTTAACAAGATGGACCTTAGCACTATGGACCTGTACAAATAATAACCCATCCCCAGAGCAATTTAAAACATGGTTACTGACATTCTAAAAGTCAGAGTCATTATTGTGAGATAGGAGGCTATATAAATTGCTTATATAAATAGTTAAATAAGATATGAATAAGGGAAAGGGAATAGGGAAGAATAGTCAAATATAGGTACAGATTTTTAAATGTATAAACTTACAACTAACTTGAAACATTTTAGTCGTCCAGATGGGAATGACTACTAATAAGCAACAGATGAGGGGGGGGGGGAAATTAACAGTTGGTTTCCTACCAGAACCAATGGAATAAACTCGTCCCCCCCTTTCCCCGCTTCTTCTGTGGCAATGTTACTGTAATTGATGCTGTTAGGTAACAATATTGCCCTAATTCTTAAATTTTCTAACCCAGTATTTCTGAAAGATGTCACATTCCCCCCTCCTGCATGGTTCTCATGGTGAAAATGTGTATTTTGCTCATAGATTAATTAAGAGAGCCACAATAGATTTTGCATCGATTCCTCATCTGTATGAATCCTGCTTAACTACTTAACAAAATACTTTCTGCTTTATCATATGGGAAGTATTATCTGAGCTGAGTTCTGCTGAAGGATATCCAAAAATGGATAACCAAAAAGGGCACAGGTTCTGTGACAAGTGGAAAGCTTCCTGGTGAAAAGAATCCAGTTCAATAACATTTTACTGATGACCGTGAGGTTACATAAAATGAAGCTTATTCTCTATTTTAAAATTATGATTTTACATTATAGTACCTAGAAAATACTATATTTGGCTTTGAAACAGAGATGAGCACCGTCCCCTAGAGTCGGGAATGACTAGCACGTATGTGCAAGGGGAACCTTTTCCTTTACCTTAGCCT
>JANHJO010003142.1:61618-73626 GCA_032468235.1 Pseudoxyrhopus heterurus
TTTCTTATTTGCCGCATGAAACCATACACCCCAGCGGCCAAGCCAGACATGCCTCATCAGCAGGAACAAGAAGATGGTGATGAAGATTAGCAGGGGTGGCAGGGGTCTTGAGGTGCAGGGTAGCAAGGATGACTTTGACTGGGTTGCGTAGCTGCAGATGTAACTCCACAGCCAAAGGGGCAGTGATATGGGGGAGATAGGTGGCTAGGGGGAGTCAGAGGCAGCTTACCTTCCTAGGCTCAGGGCTGGGAGGGACCAAGACAGAAATGGCTTTGGTTGAGGTGGATCCTCCGCTTACGACTGGTAGAATTGTTTTAACAAAGGTAGTGGGGATTGCTGGGATTGCAGCTACTAGGCGATGCAGTCACAGGACATCTTTTTGCTTAGCAACCCAAATTTCAGTCCTTGACTTATGACCACAATTGGGACCAGAATTTCCATTGCCTAAGTAAGAAGGTTTTTAAGTGAGTTGCGTTGATTTTATTACCTTTCTTGTCATGATTATTAAGCGTATCACTGCAGTTCAGTGACTCATGAGCTCTTTAAGTGAATCCAGCTTCCCTTATTGAGTTGGCTTGTTGTCAGCCAGCATATGGCAATCATATGACCCCGGGATGCTTCAATCTTTGTACATGCATGCTGGTTGCCAAGGGCCTGAATTTTGACCACATAATTTGATGGTCATAAATGCAAGGACGTATCGTAAGTCACTTTTTTCAGTGCCATTGTGACTTTGAACAGTCAATAAATGAATGGTACAGGACTAGTATAGGACGACCTGTATGTGCCGATCCAAGCAGCATGGCTCTTCGTATTTGACAGATGGAAATTTTGTCAATGTGCAGATTTTTTTAAGTGCTGTCCAAGGGTTTTGATATGACATCCAATATGCTGATAACCACTGGGAGCACCATTTTCAAATCGTGATCCTCTGTGATCTTCCCCATTGTCTGTATTGTACTCTACTCTCTCCTGGTATTGTCACATCAATTATCCACAGTTTCGTCTATTAATATATTATTACCCCAGTATTTTGACTTTCTATAAATTGTTAAATATCTGGTTGTTCTCCCAGGCCCAGGCCTTGGGCTAGAACAGGGATATCAAACTCACAGCCCACAGGCCAGATGCGTCACATGCTGGCCACACCCACGCTCAGTTTAGTGAAAGGGGAAAAGTCACAATACGTCACGTGACGCTGCTGTGATGCCACAAGTTTGACACCCCTGGGCTAGAATGATAGTTGAACCCTTTTGGGTTTTATTCCCCCCTATTTTGGTCAGCTGTATTCTTTTTCACTGATTGTTTTCATTCAAATTTATTTTAAATTTTTAATTTATGCTGCGCAAAGCTCTGGGGAGTCAAGTGGCCTGAAATTGAATGAAGGTATTAGTTATTACCTTATCCTAAGGGCACGCAAAATTTCATAATCCCAACAGTAGGCAATTTAATATAGAAATGTTGTGATGTATGAAGTGGTAGCAAGAAAAAATATGAAAGTAGATTGAGGCAGAACTTGGGGTGATGAAGTAAGCGAAAGATCAAATTTTTAGCTAGCAAATTATTAGATGGAGGGGAGATATCAAGGAAATCCAGGGTCAAAATCCCAGAAGAAGGCAGCGGCTAGTCATTGGTATTGTTATCAACAAAGCTACAGTAGTCTTCAACTTACAACCACAATTGGGACCAGAATTTCCATTGTAAGTAGTTGTGGTCATAAGTTAAGTCAGACCTGATTTTACAACAATTTTTATAGTGGTTTTTAAGCAAATCAATAAGGTCATTAAAGCTCATAAATGCGAGCTAATTGCCAAGTGCCCAAATTATGGTCACATGACTATGGGTGGTGGTGGTATGACTGTCATAAATCTGAGTACAGGTCATAAGTCACTTTTTCCAAAATGTTGCAACTTTCAATAGTCTTTAAATGAATGGTTGTAAGTGGAGGACTACCTGTAATGTATTTGTTTATCCCAGTTCACCCAAGTCAAGCTAGACTCCAATGACCCTTTACCTTCGCCTTACAGATGCATTCAGGGCAGCCAAAAGTGTCACTATGTCATGTAAATTAATGTGTACACAGTAGACACCATTTTCAGTTCAAGTGATAATCTGCTTTTAGTATCCTAAATTATGTTTGTAAAAATTCATACTCTGGTTGTTTTCCTTGGCAAGAGAGGGGCTGGCAAAAGTAATGCATAAGCCACATCCTCTGCAAAGTGTGTATGCAGACTTTGTCAAGAGTATCAGTGGAAGTGAGAGCTCAGTTTTTCCCCGTATTTGCCTTTTTACCCATAATTACTTGCTTTCAAAACCTTTTCTCCAGAGAGAATTCTGTCTGGACATGGAAAACAACCCTGTTTTAAAAAAAAAGTATGCCCACTTAAAGTAGCTTCGTGGAGGAAGGGTGAACAGGAAACTCAGCTCTTCACATTTAGCCGTATTGTACTTCAAATTGTTCCTTTCCCCCCCACCTTCCTAGAGATTTAGACACTGATCCAATTTTGCTGCTGTCATGTCTAATTTGGTCACAAAAGTTCATGTTGGAATATTACAGATCCTGGGGTAAAGTATGTTCTCTCTCTGAAATTCGGATGTATTTTAGAGGTATTATTCTATTAACTATTGCTGTTTGTTTGTTTCATCTGTTTTTCATAATAAGCCTTAACAGCACTGCTTAATCTTTTCCCTGAAGCAGCCATACATCATTAAGGTTTCAGACAAAAGCAGAAAAACAAGCCTCTCTTTGCTGTAATAGGACATGAACGAATGGCAGCATTGTGGCTTAGATTTGTGATTGGCTGAAGGAGATCACACCCTTGGAATCTGTTTATCCCTAAAAGCAAGATAGAATCTTCTCTGAATTTCAGAGAACCTTTTATGCAATGCTTCATATTCAAACAAACATGATTACAGTATTTGCAAATTATTTGGGTGGGTTAGTAATGAATAAGGGGAATGAATAAGTGTTTCTTTTGAGAACAGTAAGTTCTTTGACTTGTTGTCTGACAGTACAGCTGTATACGTGTCTACTTGAAAGTAAAATCTATTCATTTCATGGTGATTTGCTTCCTGGCTATCACATATACAGGATTGCAGCTTCATGTTTTGGGTAGGGGGTGGTGATGTAAGCATGCTAAGTTATATGTTAACTTTTAAAAAGAAATTTAAGATTATTTCTCAAATAGTAAAGATGGCCAGAGAGATAGTATAATCATTTACAAAGAACATAGTTGGTTACATTTTTGTGTATATCTATTGTAGAAGCAAGCAAATAATACAAACAGTTTATTAACATTTTTAATTCTATGAAATTTTCTGATTGTGGGTGGTTAGTGTAGGCTGCAGTTTCTCAATAATCCCTTATTATACTGTACTTGATTTTAAAACAAGTGCTTTTATAAAATTCTAAAGTAATACTATGATTGTGTGAGTGAACAGTGTTATGTTTTTACAAACTGGCCTCTTTCTAATAATATGGAATTGTTTAGATAGCCCAGGAGGAGGCTTTGGTTATGATCCGTGTTCTGTATGCATAAGTGGTAAGAATTACAATTCTTTAGTTGTTTTTAGGGACACCACTTCTTAAATTTATCTTGCATTTAAAAAACACTTTAAGAATAACAGCTGTCTAGGGAAAAATAACTGCCAATGGGCACATATTTTTCCACTGAATTTTATTTAAATTGTTTTCACGCCAAGTTTCCAAATTGTTTCTGAGAATAATGCATGGTAACAGTGGTCTAGAATTCAGAAGGTTGCACATTCTTTTCTATGAAGCCTCTTTGGTAATTAATTTTACAGAATCCTGAACTATTCTCAAAATTCAAAACCAGATTTCTTTTGCTGTCATATAAAAAACGGCATTGAAATATAGAAAGAAGAAGAAAGGAAAAGATGAAAATACTATTGTAGTTTGTTAAAATGCTTTGAATTTTGGTGGCAAGCAATAACTACTGTTTTCTTTTTATTATAATCTGCCTATATTTCCAAATTAGTTATCTTTATTTGGTGGGTGTTATGGAATACATTGCACTACAAAACATTTTCATTACTATTCATTATTTTAAAAATGTAACAAATCTGCTGTTACATATCACTAAGCAGGAATCTTCTGTAGGCCTGTGACCTGTTGGCTGGACTATACAGTTGTAACAGTCTTTCAACAGAGTCTTAGACCTGTGTTCAGAAACAGGAGTCGGAATCACTTTGCAGTTCAATGCTGGCCTTGTTGCAGGTCCAGGGGAGATGCTAGAAGGAATCTTACCTAGTTGTCTGGGAATGATTTGCACTTGTTGGGTTGAGGAAGTGGACAGAGTCCTAAGGACTGTGAGCTCAGCTGCCTGCTATTTAGATTCATGCCCCTCCTGGATTAACACATCCTGGGGATGTGAATGGAATCTAGCAATGGTGAATTCTTTGAGCAGGTTTTTTCCTTTACCTTCAAGAAGGTGTTGGTTCACCTTAAGCCATCTTTGGACCCCATAGAGTAGACAACTTTCATCCAGTGTCTAGCCCCACCTTTTGGGGGAAGAAGGTGATTGCAGAACAGCTTCAGAAGACCTTGGACAAACTAGATTATTTGGATTCCTTTCAGTCAGAATTCAGATTTGGGTATGGGACAGGAATGGCATTGGTTGGGCTTTTGGGTGATCTCTGGCAAGGATGGAATGAGAGTTGTGTATCCATCCTTGCTATACTTGACCTTTCTGTAATTTTTGATGCCATTGTTATGATATCCTTCTGGACCGGCTCAAAAGATAGGGGCACTGTGTTGTGCTGACTCACCTCCTTTCTCCAGAGTCGATTGCAGTCAGTCGTGATATAGAGGGAGAGATGTAGGGAAGAGATTTTGCCCTTGGCTCCTACTATGTGGGGTGCTGCAGGTTGGGTGCTCTCTCCACTCCTATGCCTCATCTTCATGAGGTTGCTGGGTGTGGTCATCCGTCACTGTGGGGTAAGGTATCATCAGTATGCTGATAATAACCGAATTATACACCTCTGCCTCTGGCAAACTGAGCAATGCTATAGATGTCATATCTCGGTGCCTGGAGACTTGTAAGAATCTGGGAGGAAAACAATAGGCTTCAGCTGAACCCTGGCAAGACTGAGTGATTTTGGGTTTGTGGACCTGACGGTTCTGTGACTATGCCATCTTCGGTGCTGGATGGGGTTTCACTGCCCCAAACAGACCTGGTGCACAATTTGGGAATCCTCCTGGATTCATGATTCCTGCTCAAAGAATGGGTGGCAGTGGTGGCTAGGAGGGCTTTTGTACAGCTTCATATTGTGCACCAGTTGCACCTGTTCCTAGATTGAGGACTCTGCTCATGTTCTAGTCACTTACCAATTGGACTACATGGGACTGCCTTTAAAGAATATAGGAAAACTTCAGCTGATGCAAAATGCCTCTAAAACAGTACCCATTATACTTCTGCTCCATGAACTACATTGACAGTCTGCTTCCGGGTTGAATTCAAAGTGCTGGTTTTAACCCTTCATGGTATGGGACCAGCTATCAGATCTTGCAGACAAGGCATGGTATGAGTCCTATCTGCTAGGCAACTATACTTGGTGGGATTCAGGCAGTGGAGCTTCCCTGGTGTGCTGCCTGCCTTATGGAACACCCTCCCTCCTGAAGTGGGGCTAGCTCCATACCTATCAATTTTTCGGAAGTCTCTGAAAACCTCATTTTACCATCTGGTCTAGTGGCCCAGATGGATCGCCAACACAAACCCTATGTATTATCTTTGTGGCTTTTCATTGTAAATGATAAGCCAAAAGGGCTTAAAGCAGTAATATTTAGCTTTTTATTAAATGTGAGATCTAAGCTTGGACTTGTAAGAATTGCATAATAATGGAAAATAACACCGTAGTCAAAGGGAGTTTCATAATTTAAAAAGTAATTTTTTACAATTTGAAAAGTGAAATGTCCCTTGACCCTCTGCGTTTTGCCTTTGTGTACCAGCACAAAATTCTTTACCTGTTTGGTTGATTGATTTTTTTATTCTGCTTTTCATTCGGAAGCATCAGGCAGTGTACATAATGCTCCCTCCTCCAATGTTTCTCTGCAACAGTCACTTTATCGGGTGGGAGAGAGTGGCTGGCCTCACTGAAGTCCCCCAGGGAGCTTCAATGGCTGAGAGCAACATTAGGAGCTGGTTTCACTCTTAGACTAACACCTTCTTAGACTGATGGTCTCTGGAAAACAAAACTCATTAAACAGCATGCCGTGCCACATCTTTTTTGAGGTTTTGGTTGCCTTTTAACAAAGTCCTGAATTTTAGACTACTATTAAACATCAGAGAACTCCAGCAAAGACTTTTAATTAGTCAAATTCTACACTTCCCTTCTCAAATAGCCAAAATGGAGATGCCGGAGATCGTTTTCCCTTTCCACCTTCCACCAAATTGTTCTTTGCTCTCAGTCCCTATTATCACTCTCTGGCTTCTTCTGTTCTCAATGACTGTGTTATCTTAAGAGATATGATGCAACAGTATCAAAGCAGCTCTGCTCAAATACTTTAGGAATGGCTGAGTTCTCAGTAAAGCCTGTCCTTTATTTGCTATAGGAGAGGAGTGGTGTAAATAGGAATGGAATTCAAATATTTTATTTAAAAAGTGTAAGGCAAAAACATTTTAATAATTCAGATTAAAATATTCACATTCTCACTCGACTGTCAGAAACTGCTAAATGAACACTTGGGTCACGGGGGTGAAATGAGTATGACAACTATGAGTATATCTGAAGGTTAGCAATCTGGTATGGGAAGAAATGCAAACTGTGAGGTTTAAATGTTGGTGTCATTATCTTCTAAGGATATTAGAGAGAAATCGTTACCTGCAAGGACAGTGAAGTGACAGAAATTATTCCAGCAAACAGCATTGTTATAGATAAAAGAGCCATCGTGGTGCAGTCGTTAGAATGCAGTACTGCAGGCTACTTATGCTGAGTGCTGGCTGCCAGCAAGTTCGAGTCTCGCCAGCTCAAGGTTGACTCAGCCTTCCATTCTCCCGAGGTCGGTAAAATGAGGACCCAGATTGTTGGAGGCAACATGCTGACTCTCTTAAATCGCTTAGAGAGGGCTGTAAAGCACTGTGAAGCCGTATATAAGACTAAGTTCTATTATTGCTATTGCTAAAAGTCTATAGAAAAATTCTTTGATATCAATATGATATCCAAATGATACTTTGAACATCAATACAATACAGTGTAATTCTCTTCCATCAGTATCAATATTCTCTCCTCCCTGTCTCTCCCCACCCTTTCTTTCTTCTTCTTCAAGGCTTAATATATTCTTCAAACCAAAAGCAACACAGAGTTGAAAGGTTAAAAAAAGAAAGTGAGCTGATTTTTCCAGATCTTAGTGGATGGGCAAATCTCATTGCAAATAGTGGTCTTTAGACAGCAGAATCTAAAGCCACGTAGGGTCTTACAGATGCAACCAGCACATTAAATTGAACCTGAAAATCCATTAGTACACTTCATGTTTGGCCAGATGTCCAACTATCCAATCGGGTATCACCCAATGGCATCAAGTAAATATTAAAATACAGAGGTAAAAGTGAATTCAACTCCCAAAATTCCCCAGCCAGCAAATTGAGGAAGCACACCCGAGCAAAAAAATTCTCTTTTCCCAGGTATTTCAATTTATAAACATTTTGACTTGAAGTACTCACTACAATGGAAGAATGGATTTTACAGTTTTAAGTATTAATAAATATGTCCCTTATTTATTAGTTGTATTTTGCTGTTTTACAGATGTTGGTTTTTAGATAAGGTTTTAAATAACTTAATCTACTAACAAAATTTTCAGAAGGAAAAAGCATTGCAACTTTTTATTTATTAAGGAAGAAAAAACACATTTGAAACACAATTGGAAACTTTATGAAAACTAATCTCATTGTTGTACACAAAAGGAATTTTCATTTGTCAGCAGAAGCTACTCATAGAGACCATAAAGTTATGTAAACCACAAACACTATTGCAGATTGATGAATAGTGAATATTTATAGAATGGAGAAGTAGAAAAATGCTTGTTTGGTTAGTAACACATTTGCCTTGTCCAAACTAAATGTGGTTCGTTTTGAATTTCTAATGTACCTTATTGTAAATAGTTGGCTTGCTCATTTCAGTAGAAAGTGTCCAAAGTGCTTAAATTCTAATTAACCATGTTAAAACTCTCATCACCATATAAATACTGTTGAAAAATCTTAA
Source organism: Pseudoxyrhopus heterurus (assembly GCA_032468235.1). NCBI lineage: Eukaryota > Metazoa > Chordata > Lepidosauria > Squamata > Pseudoxyrhopus > Pseudoxyrhopus heterurus. Next base: position 69,836 of record JANHJO010003142.1, read on the forward strand.
TTAAGAAATAATTTATATTCTTACCCTTGGCTTAGCCATTGCTAGTTTGAGGTTTGATCACACTTAGAGTAGACCAGTTGAAATCATGGATCTTAAGATAGGTTAATGGGATTTAAGTAATCATCTTCCTTGTTTAGGTAGACATCATTTGGATTTTTGATGCCATATTGATATGGATGCAACCTAGGATTACATTTTTCCTTTTTGAAGATGCCTCACACAGTTGACTCATGTTTACCTGGATAACCAGCAAGAACCTCATTTTTTTCATTGACCACTGTTGTACCTCCCATCCTATACTCATACCTTTGATTTATCCTACCCAAATGTAGGACTTTGCCTTTGTCTTTAAGTTCAGCTTGCTGGTTTTTGTCTATTTTTCCAACTTATTCTCTATTTTTGTGTTGGCTTCAAATACGATATCCATATTTTTTGAACCCCTCATTCAAGTCATGAATAAATATGATGAGTTGCAGAAGGCCGAGAAGGGACTCTGCAGTGTACCACTCAGCACTTCACCCCAGCTCGACCTTGGACCCAGGTACAATTGTTTAACTAGTGCTGTATTGATCAAACAGTAGGACATTCCAGATATTTCTATCTGTCTATTCTTTCTGGACTGAATCTTGCTCCCCCAACAGTTCTAGCAAGAGAATAGAAGGTTGTCTCCAGTCTGCTGCTGATCAGTGTTAGGCCATTTCCTTTGGCCCTGGGACTAGCTATCCCTGGAAAATGAGACAGTTCCCACCAACCTCTTCTTTCTTCTTCAGAGCTCCCACCCTCTATTTGGGTAGAGGGAAGATGGCCAGAGAGCAGCAGAATGAGAACTTCAGGAGAGGGCAGGATTTCCCCTTACTGCCATTTTCATTTCCTGACTGGGCATGCAGATAGCTTATAGCTGGGCATGCATGGAGGAAGAAGTTGAACCTCTGTCTGCATTTGATTTCATAAATATGGCCTAGAGAGCTTTAGACACCAATGAGGGACCAATAATCCTGGTATATGGAAAAAATGGTCTGGGATATCACTAATTGCTTCTGAATCCTTTACAGTTATAGCAGCTTCATGTGTCTCTGAAATGCTTAGGAAAACCGGACTCCATAGCCCAGTCACAGTACTCTGTTGCTAACTGCCACTTGTTTATTTAAACGTAACACAAACCTATCTTATCCTTTTTCTGTAGGACATGAGTTATGGGAACAATCTGAATGTAACACTAATCTCATTTCTGAAAACAAAAAAGAAGGAATCACTTTTCTCTGCCTATTGTAGGTAGACTGAATATTTTAGAATTTGGCCTACAGTAACAGTTTAGGTTTTTGTGTAAGATGCTTAGCCTGATAGTTCACAATATTTTTTTTTAAATTATAGGTTTTAAGTTTTATATTGATCACGAAATACTTTTAAGCAAACACTCTGCTTTATTGCCATAAACATGTTTTTTAGAAAGTAAAGTGGGTGTTCCATACTTAAAATAGCTGTAGTGCTAAATAGGAGTGGCTGGACAATTATACTGCAAAGTGTCAAAAAGATTCTGTGCAGTCTCACTAAATTTCAGTGGAAGCTGATTATAAACTGGTTGAAGAGAAAGAACTCGGTTCATATTGTATAACTGATTCTGAAACTTTTTCTTTCCTGAAGAGCATATGAAACTGAACTACAAAAATATAAACATTGAAGTGCCTAGGAATGAAGCACGAGTAGGCGTGCAATGAGTTAACTACTGCAAATGAAGAGTTCGAAAAAGGAAAATATTCAGAGGAATGAAATGAGTACAATGAAACAGTAACTTTTTTTTTGCTAAGGTCCAACAGAAACACACACGGGTTCTTAATCAAAGGATGGTTAAAAAATGGATTGCAGTTTTAAAAAGCTTGATTAAAAATCAAATAGTCTTGATTTTGCAGGCAGAGGAGGATATATCTGAAGATTGGTAAGTTTGTGTCCCATTTCAGTTTATGAAACTGCAGTTCTTTTTGTTGTTGTTGTAAGGCATTGCTAAGAGACTATTGGAGGAGGCTGGTTTTTGTGAGGTTTTGAGCTGAGCCTTGTACCTGTATCTCTGATTGGATAAGAACTGTTGCTAGGCTGTTTGTTCCTGGGCAAATTAGAAAGTTGAACATGACCTGTTTGAACGGCTGCCTTGTTTTTCTCAGTTGTCTGCCTCTCTTTCTTGCCTTTGTTCTTTCCTCAGAAGGTACAGTAAATAAGATATGTTCACATCTTTTTAAAGTTGCAACACATATAGTAAAGGCTGAGTGGTCTCTAAGCACTAAACATTAATGTTTTAAATACATTAAGCTTTACAGCTGTAAATCAAAATGAAAAAAAAATGTTTATTTCACCTGGCAAAGGTGCTATTTAAGTTAAAGAATAAAACAGGTTTTCTTTTCATTTTAGGGCATATGTATAGGGTTGTATAGTTCTTTAAAGAAGAATAAAATTATGATTGCACAAGCTGTTGAGGATCATCACCCAGTTCAACAGAGATTTTATACATCTGATGAAGTGGACTATGATCCACAATAGACTACACAGTTGTATTTTTTTTACACTTTAAGCATTCTTTGTTCTTTCTGTGGCAGAATACTACTTTGATTCTCCCTTTGAAAACTACTGAAAACTGCCACCAAAAATATAGTGACTTAAAAAAAAGCATCTAACTATTATGGAAGCTAACCTTTATATGGAGTCGGTTTACATGGCTCAGAAATATCAACACTAGGCCATGGTAGCAATAATTACAATAATGTTACAATTATAACAATGCAATTAGATGGTACATATAATTAAGGCTATTAGAATACACAGAAACATGGGTGTCTCTTAGGAAGGCATGGAAATACAAATAATTTCATGAATATTATTAAATAGTTAAGCTACTAGGTATAATTGTGGCTCTAAATTTTCCAAAGAAAGTGTATTCTATAGGGATCATGGGGAAGGATGATCCATTATTGCTCAAAGTATCTATCCCAAATTGAAATAGAATACAGGAATTTTAAGAAATAAACTAAAAAGGAATTATAAATAGGGCAGTTATAGATTTTAACTAATAAAACTGTAAACTCAAATTGTTTGCTTCAGAATGAATTTTCACACATTCTGACAATAATATCTTTTCCTAATTTCCCCAAATTTACTGTACATTCTATTTATATAAAATGAACCGTTGGAAGAAATATCTAACTGGGTTCAGTTCCAAATGGGAAGAAAGACACTGGAAACATGGTGTCTGCTTGGAAAGATGGTTTAATGGAGGACAGGACCACATGGGCCCTGGGCAAAAAAAAAGCACATGGGTGAGAGAGGGAGTGAGGTTTATAACCTCTGTGAGCTTTGAACTTGCTTCCTGTTCCTGTGGCAAGAAATGTACCCTGATTGGTTGTCAGACTCTCATGGGGCCATGCAGAGATAACTTTGTAGGTTGTCTTTGAGTCCCAAGCTTGGTTGAATCTTGCTGGGTGATGTAATGAAGGGGCTTTGGGCAATTCCTATTATGGCTTAAAGGGTTTGTCCTTGTTTGGATCTGAGTGAGGGCTAATCCCATCATCCTGGAGCTGAAGGTCTTTTGTGTTGTAGATGTCTTTTGTCTTTCTGGGGCTATTAACAAACCTGGGGGCTGCTTTCCAAGAGCATGTTTCTCCTTTTCTTCATCCAGGGAGGTATAATATTCTGCCTTTTTAATATTTCCTAGCAACAGTGAAAACTGGGCATGGAATCACTGATTGGTTCAAAATTGAGAAAGGAGTTTGGCAAGGCTGTATACTGTCGCCTTGCCTATTTAACTT
>JANHJO010003142.1:82929-93308 GCA_032468235.1 Pseudoxyrhopus heterurus
TTCCGACAAGCAAAGTCAATGGGGAGGCAAGATTCACTTAACAACCAGATTGCTAACTTATGAACTGCAGTGATTCAGTTAACAACTGTGGCAAAGAAAGGTCATAAAATGGGGCAAAACTCACTTAAGAAATGTCTCACTTAACAACAGAAAATTTGGGCTCCATTGTAGTTATAAGTCGAGGACTACCTGTATTTAATTGGCCATTTTACACTGGTTGCCCAATTCTGTTGGACATCAAATATTGTTTGACCTGACCCATAATTGTAACAGACCTGCATGTTAAATAAATATAATTAGCTGGTGAATTTTAATTCCAAATTAAGATGCACGAGTGGCCTTCTGAAAGTGATTTATTTTCCACTACTTAGCAATTTGGAAGACTTTATTGACTATCACATTGCTGATAATTAAATATATGCTTTCTATTTATTTCTCAGTTAAAATGTGCCTCCAGAAAATTAATCGGTCACATTATTTATTTGTAGTCCACGTACTATTTGCCATGTTTGGGCAATAGTTAATTTCTAAAATCTCTTCTGTGCCCCAATTCAATGTGTGCACAGTATATAGACTTAACAACTTATTTTTTTTCTCATCCTCAGAGACTTGAAGATACATGGACTTCAACTCCCCGCATTCTTCAGCCAGCATTTCTGGCTGGGGAATTCTGTCAGTTGAAATCCATACATCGTAAAGTTGCTGAGGTTGAAAAACACTGGCTTTGAAGGTTACAATTATTTAAAATGTGTTATTTTTGCTCCTAGAAAATATTGTTGCTGGGGTTTCCCCCCCCCCCCCCTCTCATTCACACAGATTCTTCAAGTGAGTGCTGAGGATCCTCAGATGTCTTCTTTGTTTGCCGAGTCTTTCACAACGTTAGGGCATTTGGATAATATTACGTTGGTGATGGTTTTTCATCCACGGTATCTGGAGAGCTTTTTGAAAACTCAGCATTATCTATTGCAGATGGATGGTCCACTGCCTCTTTGCTATCGACACTATATAGGTATAATGGTATGTTGAATTATGACTCATGAAACGTTTTTTTTACAGTATTAGCATTTTTCTCAATATCTCTAAATTTTATTAATTTGTAAAAATACCGTAACGGCATTCTATCTTTGGAATATTTTAAGTTATCCTAATGAGTTTCTATCGGAACTAAATATTATACTCAAAATTATATAGTATCATAGATGCAAATTTTTTATTAACATGAGCAACAAACAAGTTGACTTTTGTTTACATTGTCATGTTCCATAAAAGCAGTCAATTTAGTATTAGTGATGCTGAGTGAAGTGGTTTTCTCATTCCCCCTTCAATCTTTCTTGATCTAAATCGGGTGTCAAACTCAAGGCCCACGGGTGCTTAAATGTGGCCCACGGGGCCGGCCTGGAAATAGCAAAGGACCGGCCCATGTGGTGCCTCTGGCAGCCAAAACATTTTTGGCCGGCAGGGTGCTGCAGGAGGTCTTCCAGGCCGAAAATGGGGCACTCCCCCATGCCCCATTTTGGCCGGCAGGGTGCTGCAGGAGGTGTCCATCCTGTCTCTCCCCCTCCCGGCCAGCCCGCGGAGAATTACATTGCTGATCCAGCCCTTGAAGAAATCCAGTTTGACACCCCTGATCTAAATCTATTCTACAAGCCCTTTCCCATAATACTCACTTTTTAGCATTTGCTGAATAAAAAGCACATACAGCTCTAAAGGACCAAAGCAAAGCTAATTTAAGATTAAGTGGGACTTTTAGGGAAATGGATTTAAAATTATTAGATAGGTTTAGATAAGAGAGTTCAAGGGGAAATTTTTAAACAATTCCTAACTCAATACCCACTATATGACAACCTGAACTGGCTTGGGTGAACTCAGCTGTAAATTTGGAAACTTCCTATATTTTTAATAATCTTGCCAAGGGGTCTGTGATAATTTCAGTAGAAGAGTACATGTAGCTCAGAACTGAACTGTAGAGTCCTTGGTGTTCCCTAAGCTTGATAGTTTGCTTGCAGACATTTCATTACTTAAATAGGTAATATCATCAGTTCTAGTGAGTGTGGATTCGCTCCCTGTTTATATACAGTAGCTTGCCCTCCCAGTTTTGATGGGGGTGTAGATTTCTACTTGATAGTTCCTTGATGATGGTATTGTTTTCTCCTTGTTTGTCTTCTGTTAATTCATGTTTATCTGGGTGTTGGCTACTGGAGGAGATTGTTCTGGTCTTTGTTTCCTTTTTAGCTTTTGTCTCCTTTGAATGGCATGTAAATATGGTTTATTTCTTACCGTAGCTGATTTGTCTGAATACCAAGCTTCCAGGAATTCTCTAACATTTTTGGAATTAGTCTAGGATGTTCACAGTTTCCCAGTTGAAACTGTGGTTGAGTCTGTCCATTTTTGGCTGCATGAGTTTAAGGAGTTTTCATTGTGTCCTTCTGACTGTTCATGGATCTACTCTTCTAGGATTCTGCCTGCCTACCTTACATAGTGGCTGCTACAGCCTTATACTGTATGTAGTGGATGACTTCTGTTTTTTCCTTCATTGTTTTGGTTGACTTAAGAGGTTTTGGAGGGCTTTAATTTAATTTAGTTTGTGTGTTATGGTAATGCTGTGTTGTTGAAATTGTCCTGCTGATTGTTTCTGAGATTTTTTGTTGTAATAGTGTTATCCTTTTCATAGCTTGTGTTGGTTATGCTCTAGTCTAGTTAGTTGAGTAGTCAGGAACTTTTTGAGAAAGCTGCATAGATATTCATTTTGTTGGAAGATGTTGCATAAGCGTTCTGTTTTCTTGTTCTGGTGTATGGGCTTGCTGCAGCGTATGCATATCTGAATACTGTTCTTACACAGATCCTCATATAGGAGGTTGGGTTGTAACTTTGGTAATGGTTTGTTCACCTTTCCACTATCTCCATAAAACTAAGAAAATTTTCTGTCTGGAAACTTTTTAACAGTGGAAATGGGTATATAAAACAATTAAAGTGATAGAGTACGGTTTTGAATGAAGTCAAACCAAAATTAGAACTATTATATCTCAGTAATAATGTCTCTATTGTATGATAGGGATAATAGGAAAGAACAATTTTTGTATTATTGAATTCATACAGTCGTCCATTTCTATGACCAGTTTGCAAGACACTTTTTTGTATAAAGTCATTTTAATTCCTTCTGACTTACAGTGCATATTAAGATAAGATACGCATCTTTTGCAGTTGTTAGTACAGAGATTAAAGGTTCCCTACAATTTTTGCATCCTGAGAATATGAACATGATTCTTGGCTCATTGAGGTTGTCCACATGCATGCTTGTTACATCCTGGATGTAAAAGTAGCCAAGTACTAAGTGCTGCATATGGTAAGTTCTAATCTATCCTGTTTAACAATGGTGAAGACGGTAACTTTAGGTTTAAATGCTATAAATATTAGGCGGCATTGTTTTTATTAAATGCATTAATATGTACTATTTTTGGATATCAGACATGGTATCTTCTGGGTTACCATGTTGCCAGGAGGAGTTTGCAGAGGAAGAATATTTTATTGATTCAGTTTAATTTTGATAGTATGGCCTGGATCCCATGATTTTTATCCTGTTTGTTGACATTTATGTAAAACTGTTAAACCAAGATCACTTGAAGATCAACAATTAAATTTTATTGCCCAGGCAATAAATGCAGAATAGTCATTGGCCCAAAGATTAAGCAATATATTTGACTCACTTAGGTGCTGGTTGTACTTCTTTGTAGTTTTGTTGTTGCTAATTTCAGCTTGTTGAAAAATCATTCTAACAATGTAGGCCACTATATGCAAATGCTTTTTAGGGGAAAATTTGGATATCATTTCAGTCAATGAAATTTCTTTCTAGAAATACAATCCTTAAATCAGGGCTGATCAATGTACAGCCTGCCAGATGAAACTGAACTCTATTCCTCATCAGTCTTCACCAGTGGGATTGTTAGTGAGAGATGAGCGAGTTGTAGTTCATCCTAAATCTAACTCATTCCTGAAAATAATGGGATTTGCCTCTGCAAGTTGCTTTCAAATTTAATCCATTTCACTCTGTTACTTTTCAATTTTGATCTTGCATATAAGACATATAAAAAATGAAAAGAAATAATTTTAAAAATGCATGATTTTTTTTAGTAACATACAGTATTGTATGCACTATTTTACTCCACTTAAGCAGTGTTCTCTGTAATTACATTTTTAAATGACATCTCTGTTCCATAATTCTTGTTTGCACATTGTTCTCTAGGCTGCAGCAAGACATCAGTGCTCTTACTTAGTAAATCTTCATGTCAATTATTTTCTACAAGTTGGAGGAGATCCTAAATGGCTGAATGGTCTAGAAAATGCACCTAAAAAGTTGCAGAAGTTAGGTGATTTGAATAAAATCTTGGCACACAGACCCTGGCTCATTACAAAGGAACATATTGAAGTAAGGATGTTTCTTGAATCTATAATTATCTTACATTTTTGAAATGGCTGCCATTATTTGTTGGTCCATAATTCTTAAGCTACCAATTTAATGTTTGTTACTCAAATTTAAGATATTGCAGAATCTGTCTCCAAATCACTTTAATGAACTCAGAAGGGTTTTCCCCTACATAGCTTGTTGCAATATTGTGTGTTTTTTTTAAAAAAGGTTCCCTTTTTGTTTTTACCAGCTCAAAATGAAACAAGAAAAGATCATCCATCCTCCCCAGAGGTGCAAAATTGTACCTGTTTTGATTATATTTTCTCTCCAAATTTTTTGAGTCCTATAGCACTAATGACTAAATTGTTTCTGGACAATATTTAAAGTAGTAAAATATATTGTTTCAAACTCCCTTTCCTGCATAGACTTTGTGCTTAGTCATCCTTCACCACTGCCTGCTTTTATTTCTAAATTACATTACTGTCCTAGATCCATAGAACGAACAATAAACAGTGTAATTCTCATAGCTGCCAAATGAAAAAAGGGCTGTCAAGTATTTAACATGGTTTTCTGCATTTTAAAAGGACCCTTCAGAATGGAGCGCACTTAATATTAGTCTCTTGCCATAGTATTTTTGATCCACTGTGGACTTATATTTGTGATACTACTTGTGGTGTGATGATTATAAGTTTGTTATGGAATATAGTCTGGAGTCCCAGAAGGGAGGAACTGCTTCACAGAGGGAAAAAAGGCAGCAGAGCTTGAAAAGTCTGCTAGTAGTTTACAGAGTACATCTATAGTTATGCAGACAGTTGCTTTAATCTGGCAAGAATCTGCCTGTAGGTGAACAACAATAAAGAAAGTTTTCAGAAGTAACTCTACATATCATTGTTAGTTCTTGGGGCCTGACAGAATTTGATGTAATGATTACATTCTTTCTCCCTGCTTTTTTTTTTTAAAGCAACTTCTAAAAACTGAAGAACACAGCTGGTCGTTGGCAGAATTGGTCCATGCTGTAGTACTCCTCACACACTATCACTCGCTTGCTTCATTCACTTTTGGCTGTGGAATCAATCCAGAGATCCACTGTGATGGCGGTCACACTTTCAGGCTGCTTTCTGTTGATGGTTATTGCATTTGTGATATAACAAATGGCAATCATGATGAATATAAGATGCACACCCCTGATACAGATATTACAGTGAGTATTATGTTCTGAAATGTTGAGTGTGTTTACCTTTTTAGAAGACATCTGCTTGTTGTGGTGTATATTTGCAAAGTTGTATAACTTCCCTTCCTTCCCTTCGTCCCTTCTCCTTTTTTAATGGAGGGAATGAATACTTTAAACTATCAAGTAAATCTCTTTAGAAATGCAAGATGGATGCTACAAAGGGGCACACTGAAATGGAGTATATATGTTACTTAACCATTGGAAGAAACTTCGGTATGACTTTGTAACCATAGTGTTTGAACACATGGACCTGGGACACTGCAATAGATTCAGAGAAAATTTTTGGAAGTCAGAGGTGTGGGAAGAGGCTGCCATATTAGGCTGAAGGCAATCTAACTTGAATGTAGTCTAGAACATAACATTTTATTTCAGCTGCAACTTTTGTACTGTTTTAATACTATATATCTGTTAATATTTGTTAACAGTATTTCCTGTAGCAAATGCACAGTGTTAGATATAATTGCATGCCAGGAAAACCAATTGGCTTGAGATACACAGACTTGGATTTCTCTCAATATGAGCTAGAAGAAACCTCAATGTTCAAGAAATGTTTTTCTTCTAAGAGTTGGTCTGACTTTTCTAAATTAGCACCTGGAATTATCTGATATATCCTCTGCAAGACAAAGAATGGTTATAAGATTGTTTTTATTTTTCAAGATTATACAATTGAAGATAATTATAAAGTTCTTAAGGAATAGACAGTCTTTTCACAAATAGTTTGCATTATGTTTGTTTTCATTAAAACAAACAGAAATAGTCACTCAGTTCTTAATTGTAAGAAATGTTGGGACTATGAATTGTATCAGTTAGAATCATGATTTGCTGCTCAGTTGAGACTTTATTAATAACAAGCGGAATACCCGGCTTCGCCCGGGTATAGTGGGAACTGTCAAAGTTGTCCTAGCGCTTCCTCCGCTGTTGTTCTCAATCATCCGCACCGTGCCCAAAGTGTCGCCGCTATCTGGTGGGTCGTGCCTCCTGCTGTCTGCCGACATCGGGGAGCTGCATGAGCACGGCTCAATCCGGCTGCCCAGGGGAGGGAGGCAGGCAGGCAGGGCCTCGTGTGGATCTGTCCACCACAGATCCGGTCGCTTCCTGAGTTGCTCGGCCGACCGCCCGCACCTCACCCCAGTTGAAATCTCGCGTGGCTGAGGGAAGGTCTGGGTGGCTGGTGGAGGGGAAAGACATGGGTGGCGGCTGTGGAAAGCTTTGCGGCCGTGGGAGTGGCGAAGATCGATGTGGAGGCCCCAGCGGGGTTGAAGAATGCGGCGGGAGTCGTGGAGGCCGCTGCGCTGTGGGCAGGGCATCAGCTGCCTGCCTGTCTTCCACAGGAGCCATGTTGTGGGTGCTGGGCATGGTCTGCCAGGCGCTCCGTCTTCTATTGGGAGGCATAGACCCCCAAATGGGTTTCGTGACCCCTACAGTGCTGATCTCATAACCCCAAAGTATGTATGTGCCAAATTTGGGTGCAGGGGTGTGCGTTTGAATCGAGCACATACAAACCCACACTTCTCTTTTATAGATATATAAGAAGATAAGATAGATAATGCAAGATCTAAGTGTTCTAAAAATTTGTTCTAACAAGTTCAAAATAAAGAATTAGCCATATTACAGCAATCACAATTATAGGATATTTAATGTTACTATCCTGTGATGTAGTGCCACACTAAGGAACCACTGCTAGCAATTCCTGCCATTTATGTACATTTATGCATCAACTTTTCATATTCTCATTTTGGGACTTTAAAAATTCCTTCAAGTGGTAAAACAATTTCCACATATTTGCTATTCAAAAGAAAAATTGTTCCTTTAATTTAAGCATTAGAAAAATTGTATTTGCTTTCTTCTTAATTCTATACATAGGCATTCTAAAACAAAGTTGCAAGTACTATGTTAGGTACAAAATAGAAAATCTGATCTTTATCATAATAGAGTATCAGTGCTACATTGCAATTTTACAAATGTTGCTATTAAAGACTCCCGAGCCCTCCTGTGAAGTAGAAGCACTTATGGAAAAAATGAAGCAAATACAGGAATGCAGAGACGATGTTGAAGCTAGTCAGGAGGAAAAGGCCACCCGATTCGAGAAGGAGAAGAGAGAAAGCATGTTGGTGGGTTGCTCAGGTCAGAACGTATTTAATATTTCTTTATTTTTTAATTTCACATGTATATTTTATCAGTTCCGGTATTCATACTTATTCATTATTCTGTAACATAAATAGTTTGTCAGGGCAACAATAACTGCTCTCTTCTAAAACCAGGGGTAAAAATGGGTTAGAATTAACATCATCATCATCCAAACCTGCATTCAACCCAGCACACTCTAAAAAGTTCTCAGTATCGGGCAGTAATTTTTAGAAAGTTTGTGCCTAAACTACAGTACTACCCCTCAGTACAATATAGGCCGGACATTGCTTCCTTTAAGAAATCAAGAATCCAACTGTCTTTCAAAAAGTTGTTAAATATTTTACAGCTCAGCGTAGACCTATCAAGATTTCTTAAGCAAGATGAACAATAATCCCGAAAAGTAGTGCCAGGTCTCAGAGATTGTCCATGGGTTCATCAAAATGAAAAATGTAACATGTTAACTAAATGGGATCTTCAGATTTGCTGAAAAATATAATTCAGGTTGGCACAAATGGAAAACTTGTGCACCCTAAGCCAGAGGGTGCAAAACTGCTGCCTTCCAAAAGTATTAGGTTTCCAGCCACAAAATTCCCAACTAATGTATCTGTTGGCTGTGTGACTCACAATTCAGGGAACTTAAAGAACACTAGATTTAGTAAATACAGTGAAATCTTGATTTATCTTGATGAAGCAAGATTTTATAAGGATCAGACCAATTTTCTGCACAAATTGATATCATTTGCATAATACTACAGGCACAAAGTAAATAATATAATTTGTCATTTGTGAAACAGCACCATTATGCAAATGACATAAATTAACACAAGTGGCATAATTATCGTAATGGTATCAAGCAGATGATGCAAATTGTCACATTAGCACTTGCCAGTTTAACAGACATTCATTTTATAACAATCATCCTTAAAATTAATCTGTTAAAACTTAAGAGGTTTAAAAAATGGAAAGCTGCATAATCACTAATAGGACAAAACAGGTTTTTTTAAATAAATAAATGTGAATTCATTAGCTCAATGGAACAGGCCAGCAAGTTTGGCCTTCTCTATTCAGTCATTTCATTTTAAACTGAGGACTCTGTATGGGCTTAAAATATCTCTTAATCAAATAATAAAAATGGTTTTCTGTTCCATATCATAATAAGTTTTCAATAGCACTAGGAAATATTGAAAATGTTACATTCAAAATCAGAAATCTGCTCTTACATCATTTACAAAATGACAATTCCATGTGTGTAGGTATAATAACCACAATGACTTAACAATAAGAACAAAAAAATCTGGAAAGTGGATGTTACAATAAGTCAAGAGGGCAAGAATAGGAAAGAAACAACTGGAGAAAATAACAAAATACAAAAGGCCTATAAATAGAAGTAAAATGACTATGGTAAAAGAAAGCAAAAGTAGTACCAATAGTGATAGATCCCAAAATATCTGGAGCACCACTTGAACACCATCACATTGACAAAATTGCCATTAGTCAATTGTAAAAGGCAGCTTTTCTTGGAACAACTTGTATCCTGTGATGATATCTTTTAATGCCTTGGGAAGGACTGGATAGGTGGATAAAAATGCCAGATCAAATCTAAATATTTGGCTGATCAATCAATCAGGACATATTACATGTAGATCTTTATAGGCATCGACCAGCATTTTGAATTACACCAGAAGCAAATTGGCAACCAGTGCAACTCATGAAGTGGATGGGTTACATGAGCATATCGATGCATGCCCATCACTGCTCGCACCACTACCTTCTGGATCAGTTGAAGCTTCCGGGGCATCTTCAAGGGCAGCTTACGTAGAATGCATTATAGTGATCAAGCCACGAGATGACTAGAGAATGAGTGACTGTCTGCCAGGCCCCTCCAATCTAGGAAAGATGCAATGAGTGTACCAGATGAAGTTGTGCAAATATCTTCCTAGCAACAGGTGCCCCTGCATGTGTATTTAAAATACATAATTGCCTAAGAAGAAAAATAGTAAATAGATAGGAAAAGGGTGTGTGTTTTGGCATGCCCAAGCCAAGGCTTCTATTCAGTTGGATCATTCTCACTGCCTGCCAGCTCTCAGAAACAACACGAGAAAGGATACTTGCAACCAGCCTGAGAGAATAACTAAGTCTTTTATATAGAGTATTTGATAGTGGAAGAACTGACATATTTACAGTAGGGAACTTAATAGCCCAAAAATTGCAGTGGCAACAATTACCGTACAGCTAAGTTTGTGTAGTTGGTTCATTGCCACTAAAGCTGTGAACTTTTCTAGTATGTTTGTAGACTGGATGTTAATTGTATCTATCCTGTCAGCCTGGTTATGGAGAGCCACTTAAGATCATAAGCAAGGATCTTTGATGCTAATTCCTAGACCTGTATACATTATTGACCCCTTTCACAGTAATTAAGCAGGAGTTCATTCTCAAGGGTTAGTTTTCTCATATTTGGAAATAATTACAGAAGAAAACAAGCTTGTCCATTTTTCATTTACTACCACATAACTGACATTCAAATAAGTTGCAGCTCTCCGTTTCATAACACATACGATCAACATGTATTGATCCTTATTGTTAATAAAAGCAAAGATTATATGGGGGGGGGGATTTCAG
>JANHJO010003143.1:78118-91648 GCA_032468235.1 Pseudoxyrhopus heterurus
TGGTGAGATTCGAACTGCCAAATTGCAGGCAACCAGCAGTCAGCAGAAGTAGCCTGCAGTACTGCATTTTAACCACCGCACTACAGTGGCTCAGACTTATGACTGTTTTTCACACTTACAAACATTGCAATGATCCAAATTCAGACGCTTGGCAACTGACTCGTATTTATGACGGTTGCAGTGTCCCGGGGTCATGTGATCACCTTTTGCGACCTTCCGATGAGCAAAGTCAATAGGGAAGCCAGATTCACTTGACAACCGGGTTAATAACTTATCAACTGCACTGGTTCACTTAACAGCTGTGGCAAGAAAGGTCGTACAATATGTAAAATTCGATTCTGTTTAGCAACTGAAATTTTGGGCTTAGCTGCGGTCGTAGATCACCTGACCTTTTTAAGACCTTCTGAAATGCAGAACCTAATCCACATGTTGAATGAAGGATTTGACATCCCACATATTATCTGCTTGATACTCATTCAAGGAACTTAAAAAAAAACCCTACATTTCAATTCAATGGACTATGAAAACATACATATTGGATAAAACTTTTGCTGCTATATGCTGTGTCAGAGTTTAACCAGCTGTCCCACATGTGTTTGAATTCAACACTTAAAAGCACTCTCGAGAGAAATGCATATAGTACTTGACAAAGTTTTCTCCTCCAGCCGTATCAAGAATCCCAGTTTTCTTACGAAAAGTTGTTCTGCATTTTGGCATAAGTGACATTTTGGCATTAGTGTTTCAATGGTCATCAGAGATAAGGGGAAAAAGCGGATCAATTACCAAAGGAGCAAGAGAAAATGAATGGCTTTAAAAGAAAAACGGCAGATACATTCAGCCGTGTGGTAAATCCGCATTGTTTGGTCAAGAGCCAAAGTTGGTACGAATGTCCGATTTCTGCGCTTATAGGGCAAAACGAGCTGTAGAAGTCCATATATCCTCAACCTTAATTGAATGTCTTATCTCCAGATGATGGGTTGGCTTTTATTACTTTTGATCTTGAGTCGCCAGTTTTATGATGATGATGTAGGGTGTTGTTCCTGATTGTATTTATTTTCAATCTCAGTTACAAACTAGAGAGTAGTATACTGCTCAGAATCAGCTAAAGACAGTGACTTATAAGCCCCCTAAGCAAGCAAGCAAATTAATAAAAGAATTATTGCCTAGATAGGAGGCCATATTGAGGTTCATCTGCGGAATGCCATAAAATAGTTGACACTATTATTCTGAAACAACTAAGATAAAAAAAACCCAAAAAGGAGAGAAACCAAGGAAAGTCTCAATTAGAAATTAGATTAGAAATTTCAAAACATTTCTTTTTTGTTTCTTTATGGTTGTTTTGCAAGCTCAAATGATCACCCAAAGAATCAGAGATGTTAAAAACCAGAACGATAGTAGTAGCAGTAGTGCTATTTCTATGTGCCCCTAATACTGCATCTTACCTTTTACAATTTCATGAGATGAAAAATAGTGGATTTAGATTAAAAAATAAAATAAAATTGGCAACCAAGAGGAATCTTTAGAGTGACAACTATGGATAAGGCAAAAAGAAAAACGAAAAGAAAGAAATGGGTAAAGATATTAAATATGAATTTGACAAGACAGATATTTTTATCTGATTATCCTACAAATCTTCTCTATGAAATTCTAATGGCGAAATACATCAGGATCAAAGAAAAGTGTACAGATAAGAACACATCGTTCGTTATTTGACAGGTTTGGTTTGACTACACCCCCCCTCTCCCTTTCCCCATATTGTGTGTTTTTATATGAAATTTGGGGAGAGGAGGGTGTCAAGTCAACATCAGACATGCTCTGCTAGTTTTTCCAAGCATGTGTTTAACCAGAAAACCCACAATAGTTAGCTGTGTAAGTGGGCCCTTGCTGCAGCATCAACAAGTGATCTTTACCATAGTATAAAGTAGGCCAAGAGTTAAAAATACTGGCCTATCAATATGGAAATAGCTCATACATGTCGCTTGTTAACATCAAGTAGATGATTTGGTGTTAAGACAATATAAAGCAGCAACTTCCAGAGCTGTCAGCAGATTGAAAAGTGCTACTACTCAGGCTGATTATGGCTGCATCTTTTCCTTCATCATGCAATGCAGGAGCACTAAAACATTCACCTACCCACTAAATACTAAGGCCAAGAACTGATGCTCAACAGGATCTCACGTTTATTATTGAGAAGTGATTAATGGTGAAAGAAAGGCATCACCCATTCCTCATTGGCTTAACAAGAAAACTGAAGAAACATTCACTACACAGTTTACAATATTTTTTTTCTTCCAAAATTAATTTTCCTGTAAACAAACAAGTTTTTACCACTGTTCTCAGCCTTCAAATCAAATCAAGCCAGACTTAATCTGTAATCCATATAATGCACAAGAACAGAACATTTCTTAGGACTCTTCGTATTTCACTTTTGAGAGAGAGAGAGAGAAAAAATGAACCACCCCTCAGACATGACCTCGTAGACAAATCCCATTCAAATCTTCTAGGCATAAAAAAAAACTCAAGAATTCTTCATAAAATTCCTGTTCCAGTCCATGGAAGAAAAAAAAGTTACTCATTCCACTTTCCATGGTGGATGTCCAAAAGAAAGTCACAACTCGGTGTTCCAAGTGCAAATATCAAAAAAATCAGGAGGAAGAGGGGTTCAGAAGGCCAGGAAACCAGGTAAGCGGCAGATTTAAAAATTAGAGGAAAAAATAGGGCATATGCCACTTGCGGATTTTAAAATCCGATAACATAGTAAAAAGACAAACAAAAAAGAAACAAAAACCCCAAAGCGTATGGTCTGAAATTACAACCAAAGCCAAAAGTAAGGGGGACAGTTTTCACTTCTACTCTACCTAGAAGGGGTTTTTTGTTTTTTTTAAGTCCTATGTCTCTTGTGAAATTTTCAGTATTTTTTTTTTTAAACTGTACGTTTATAAGAGTTTGTATGGAGTCAATGAAATAAGTCCTAATTCCTTCTGGTGTAGTCTTTCTTTCTTTTGAAAGATATTCGAGATGCAGCATCTGTGTTGCAGTCTCTGTGAAAGGGCCCAGCGGTTTATTTGACACGGCCTTGACGTTCCTATAGGAAAGACAACAGAAGAAAACAGAGATTGTTAGTGGATAGCAGTACTGAAATGGATTACAATGCCACAAGATTTAAGATAACATTGAGACGGCTTTCCATATTCTTAATCTACCGTGTTAGTAAAATACCTGCTACAGTGGAACCTCGGTTCACAAACACTTCTGTTCGCAACCAAAAAATCAGCTAAATGTTTGACTCGGTTTGCAACCAAATCCTCGGTTCGCAACCAAATTTCCTGAGGACGAAGAAATCTCCAGAGAGAAAACCCCTGAAGGAGGAGAGCGTCCTTCCATCGTGGAGGTGGACTCTGCTGCAAAACAGCAACCTCTCTCGCGCTCAGAATCGACGGACTGAACCGTTTTCTCTCTTGTTTGTGGTTTTTCTCAGGGTTTGTATTCAAGGATTTTATTGTCACACTGTGATTCCTGTGGCATATTTCACTGCAGTGCTGTAGTTGTGTGCTTCAAAATCTTTTTTAAAAACCATAGAGTTCCTAGGGGTCTGGAACGGATCGATCGTATTTCCATACAACCCAATGGGAAAACTGGTTTCGGTTCACAACCAACTCGGTTCACAACCAAAGTTACGGAACGAATTGTGGTCGTGAACCGAGGTTCCACTGTACAGAATTTTATCAAAGATGGAATTGATTTGACCAGTGGTTGGGAAAAAGGGGTGGAGATTAAGAACGGGAATCTGTATTGTTAAGCACATTAAATACCCAGACAATGCGATGTTTATTAAGCACTAATAAATGTAAACAATAGAAAATTAATAAAATTTTATCACACACACACACAAAAAAGAAAGTTGGAAATTAGGGTGGAAACCTCACACTGAGGTCAACAGGTCCAAATTGACTGCTAATATTTTTAATGAACTTTAAGACGGGTGGACTTCAATTCCCAGAATTCCCCAGCCACAGCTGGCTGGGGAATTCTGGGAGTTGAAGTCCACCCGTCTTAAAGTGATGAAGATTGGAAACTCACCATAGAAAGGACAAAATCCATGCACCTAAGTGTTCATTTCTCCCCAAGGCGGGTTCAGTGCCACCTCATCCTTGAATCCAGACACCCTTCCAGATCAAGCATTCACACTGAACTTTTAAACCCCGAGAAATCGGCAGAGGAAACTCACCCAGACTCCTAAAACTTTCACGTGGCTTCCCTTCCCCGGCCTGCTGAAATGGCTTTGGCAACACAGAGGATGTTCTGTAAGAACAGCCCAGGGCAAAGTTTGTACTTTGTCTGGATTCAAACTTTGTTTACTCAGGTAGAGAGCCTGTCTCTACTCTTCCAGGTGTGAAAAGGGGATTTTTACCTGGCTGGGCAGGTAAATCTCCTGCTCTTCGGTGCCTGTTTGGGAAGCTTATAAAATCTGACCTCAGCGGTAGGTCAAGGGGTGCAGCTGAGTTGTTGGAAGAACAGGATCTTTCCTGGAAAGTGCCAGATTGTTTCTTTGAGACTGAGACTAGAATCTTAGAATCGCAGAATCTTAGAATCGCAGAGTTTTAGAATCGCAGAATCTTAGAATCACAGAATCTTAGAATCAGAAAATCTTGGAATCGTCGAATTGTAGAATCGAATCTTGGAAGCTTAGAACTTTAGAAGTTTAGACTCTTAGAATCGTGGAATTTTAGAATCATAGAATTTTAGAATCATAGAATCACAGAATCTTGGAATCAGAGAATCAGAGAATCTTAGTATCAGAGAATTTTAGAATCACAGAATCTTGGAATCAGAGAATTTACAATCAGAGAATTTTAGAATCTTACAATCATAGAATCAGAATCTTAGGATCATAGAATCACAGAGTCTTGGAATCATTGAATCTTAGTAGCATAGAATTTTAGAATCGGAGAATCTTAGATTCATAGAGTCTTAGAATAATAGAATTTTACAATTTTAGTATCTTAAAATTTTAGAATCTTAGAACCTTAGAATCAGGGAATTTACAATCAGAGAATTTTAGAATCATAGAATCAGAATCTTAGAATCACAGAATCTTAGAATCATACAATCGTAAAATAATAGAATTATAGCACCATATGGAACCATAAAGCCACAGAATCATATGAATCATAGAATCGGAGGGGTTGAAAGGGTCCTTGGAGGTCTTTTAGTCCAACCCCCTGCTCAAGACAGGATAACGTATTCCATCTCTGACCAATGGCTGTCCATTCTCTTCTTGAAGACCTCCAATGAAGGAGCACCACAACTTCTTGTGGCAAGCAGTTCCACTGATTAATTGTTCCAACTGTCAGGAAATTTCTCCTTGGTTCTAGGTTGCTTCTCTCCTTGGTTAGTTTCCATCCGTTGCTTCTTGTCCTGCCTTCAGGAGATTTGGAGAATAGCTTGACCCGCTCTTCTTTCTCAAATATTGGAAGACTGTTGTCATGTCTCTTCTAGTCCTTCTTTTCACTAGACCTACCCAATTTCACCAACCCTCCTTCATATCAGCATTCCAAAAAAACCTTCCCCATCTCCATTCAGCCCTCAGAGACAAAGTTCACCCAAGTAAGAATTTATTTAGATAAGTCATGTTGGCACATCTGGGAAAACCCGAATCTGAGAGTTCCAGGTTTTCCCTTCATAGCTGAAACTCCAAAACCCAAAATCCCCTGCACCCATCATTCCATCATATGGTCCAATCCCCGATGGTCCCAACTGGAGACATTCCTTCAACCACTCCTATCCCAGGTGCAGGGTGGCACGGCCTTGACTCAGAAGAAGAAGGTTGTTATGTCTAAACTTTCCCCTCTCTCTAAAATCCCCCCTCCCAATTTCCCAGGCACTAAAATGTGGAAGCTTCTACGAAAAATGGCTTATAAGCTGACAAGTGTCTGTGTGTGTCTATGTATCAAGCTCTGAACGACTTATCAAGCCAACTTTAATCTGAATTTCCCATTATCCTTGAATGCAAAGTATAACCTCACACGTGTAACACTGCACGTTAAGAACAATACAGGCACAACAGTTCGTTGAGTGATTCTTCAAACTTACAACAGCACTGAAAAAAGTGACTTATGGCCGTTTTTCCACACTTACAACCATTGCAGCATCCCCACGGTCACATGATCAAAATTCAGACACTTGGCAACTGGCATGTACTTGTGACGGTTGCAGTGTCCTGGGGTCGCGGAATCCCCTTCCTGCGACCTTCCGGCAAGAAAAGTCAACTGCTATTTGTTTACTGACCATTCGAAGTTTGCCCTGAACAACTAAGGTCCGAATCTGAGACCTTGAACAATTTCAGCTACATCTTTCTTCTTCTTTTTTAACTCTGCATTTTCAGGGAGGTTTGGAGAGAAATCACTTACCTGGACTGAACGTCGGTGTTTTTCAGTGCAGGCAGCCCTGAGTTCACTTTTCAAAATGTTCTCTGTGCATTAGAGAGTTGTACTTGTTTTCGGGTCAGTTCCTTCCATTTTCAAGCTCAGCTTAACAGGAAGGGAGAGAAAGACGCATAAGACATGCGAAAGTCACATGGAGAATGATTGTACAGTGGAACCTCGGTTCACAACCACTTCGGTTCACAGTCAAAAAATCAGCTAAATGTTCGACTCTGTTCGCAAACAATTCCTCGGTTCGCAACCAAACTTCCTGTGGACGAAGAAATCTCAGGAGAGAAAACCCCTGAAGGAGGAGAGCGTCCTTCCATCACGGAGGCGGACTCTGCCGCAAAACAGCCACCTCTCTCTCGCTCAGAATCGACCGACTGAACAGTTTTCTTTGTTGTTCATGGTTTTCTCAGCGTTTCTATTAAAAAATTTTTATTGTTGCACTGTGATTTCTGTGACATGTTTAACTACAGTGCTGTATTTGTGAGCTTCAAAATCTTAAAAAAAAACAATAGAGTTCATAGGGGTCTGGAACGGATCGATCGTATTTCCATACATCCCGATGGGAAAATTTGTTTCGGTTCACAACCAACTTGGTTCGCAACCAAAGTTATGGAACGAATTGTGGTCGTGAACCGAGGTTCCACTGTACACTGGTTAATGCAACTGGGATTTTCATGCCAGCCATGGGGGGAAAAAATCCCCTCTTCTGCACCTAGCATGGACTCTTTAGGTAATGTTTTAAAACTACCGGTAGCTCATTTAAGAAAAAACATTGGCATAAAACATAACCACTCTTTGACTCTGATTATAAAAGGAAAGATGGGTGTTAGTGGAAACATGGAATTCTGGGATTAAGAGATTAGGAATATGCCTGCCTCATATTGCTGAATTACATCTCTCAGCATCAAGGGCATCCAAGGAGTGTTAGTTAGCAACATCAGTGAGTCCACAACTATCTATAGCGGGGGATCTCCAAATTTGGGAATTTTAACTCTTGTGGATTTCAACTTCCCAGGCAGCCATGCTGGATGGGAAATTCTGGGAGTTGAACTCCACAAGTGTTAGTAGACTCACCAAGTTTGGAGAGCATCAACAGAAAGAGGCCTGGGCTACATTTTAGCTCCTCTTTTCTCCCCTCGACAGAAATGTACCTTCCTCATTGCTTACTGCCTTTCTCTGCAAAATATTGGAAGGAAGGAAGACCTGATAGAACTGACTTCCTAGCTTTAATGTGTGCCAGGAACATATTCAGAGGCAAGGGAAGCAGGACAAGTAAATCCATCACCTTCTTCGCGGCTCAAATTAATCCACCAAACAATACGTCCTAAATCTGGAAACCGCTCAGGCCAGGAACAAGGAAAACAGACCATATTTAGAAGGAAGCAGTAGAGCTGCTTGGTGGGAGGGACGTGGCGGATAAAAAGGAACAAATCCTTTCCAAATCCTCTGAGCTATGTAGATCTCACAACTCGGGGATGTTTCGGTATGGATGATGTGCGCGTGCATACATGTGGGTAAATCTAATTTGCCAAGAAGAAAAAAAGTCACGGCTCTCTTTAAGGATTGTGTAAACCCAGCTGATTACGTAAAGGACCTGAGCTAGCAGGCCCTGCTCTACGCAGCGACTACAGCCAGCAACCAAAATGGATATGGAAAACAATATGACTTAGTACATAGGCTGGTAGGAAAGGAAAACCCAGCCCTTCTCCTTCAAACTTACAAATTTACTTTCCACGGAAGAGGAGCAAAGGCAGAAAGGGGAACAGATCCTGATGACTGCATTTCTGTGACCAAGGATTGTCTCTCCTTATTGCTACCAACAGCTGAATTCAGGCTCAGAACTGTCTTTGTCAAGGGGGAGTCAGCAGGGCTGGTTATACAGGTAGCCCTCGACTTACAACAGTTCATTTAGGGACTGTTCGAAGTTACAACGGCACTGGAAAAAAACTTGTAACCATTTTTCACACTTATGACGGTTGCAGCATCCCCAGGATCATGTGATTTACATCTGGATGCTTGACAATGCTTGTGACCTTATGACAAGCAAAGTCAACGGGGAAGCCAGATTCACTTAACAACTGTGTGACTAATTAAACAATTGCACTGGTTCACTTAACAAATGTGGGAGGAAAAGTCGTAAAATGGGGCAAAGCTCACTTTAGCAACATAAGCTCACCTTAGCAATATAAATTCTGGGCTCAATTGTGGTCCTAAGTCAAGATACATAAGCTCACCTTAGCAATATAAATTCTGGGCTCAATTGTGGTCGTAAGTCAAGGACGACCTGTACTCAAAAGTATCTCCCCCATCAAAAATAAATAACATACCAGAGATAGGAAGAAGTACATATTTGGTTCATACTGGTGGAGCAATTTGATCTATACAGATTTTTAAAATGACACCTCTGCCTCACAAAAATCAGATAACTTGAAGTAGATAGGCAGGGAGAAAAAAACACTGGCAAAATTTAGAAAATAGCAGCTTTGGCATTTGCATGCCTGATCTACCTCAACAGGTCTAGAGGGGAAAGAAATATAATTTATTATAGCTCATTTGGCTCAGCAACAATTGCTTTCTCCGAAAGGAAGAGAGAACAATATAATTGAACATAAGTGCCCTCTTGAGTGGATAAGCCTCCGACCGCCTGAGGCAAGAGCTAGTACTGATGTACTACAAGGCATTACAAGAGTGCTGGGTGCTATAGCTAGCAATTATCCTGGTATTTAACCAAATCTATCGCTCATCAGCAAAGCGTTTAGTGCAGTAGTCAGAGCGAGACAAGCTGACATGGAGCAGAGTTACTTAACTGTCCCCTGCAGCGATTATGCTGTTCCTTTCCGCAGCTCAAGAGTCATGTCAAATTAAACAACAACACATTGACTTTTCACTTGTAGAAACATTACCAGGTGATTGACAGCTCTGGGATGCTGTAAGGGGGGGGGCTTGTCTCCCATCACATCAACAAACAGAGGTTCCTTATTTGCCAGGCAGTTTTGCTCTCTTTTCACTCCCTTCTCACCCCCCTAACTAGCTTATTTTCTCATGCATGGTTTTCACTCCCTTTCAGTTTGCTTATCTCTGATGGGCTCTTTGTAATCAAGGGCTATTTTTCTGCTGAAGGAAGAACAAAAGTGAAAGTTTGAGTCCCTGAGGTGTCACTTTTCCTCATGAATCCAACTGTACAATGGCAAAAAAAAAACAATATTCAAAGCTGCAACCATTAAAGAAACAGAAAACTAGCAAAGTTAAATTATTAAGAGAGATAATCATTGGTTTATTGTTCTTCTGTGTACTTTCCTACATAGATGTAATACAATGCTATCTGCCCTTTGTTGATGGGCGTTTTTCTGGTATTTATGTAAGACAACTTTCTACTTACATGGTCACACAGACTTCAGTTACAGCAACATTTCTCTACACCAAGCTTCCATAAACGCAAATGGATCACAGACTGTTTCCAAATCTCTGGCAAGTCTGAGGATTGCTGTTGGCAACAGTTGCTGAAGTGCCAAGCAAACAATTCATCTGCTTTAATATAAATCTAATTTGTAGTAGCTTACATGTAATTGCGCTCTTATTTGCTATTTGTTTTGTGAGGGTTGAAAACATACCCAACAGGGCTATCTTAATCCCACTAAAAGGTATCTGTCATTTTGCTTATAATTCTCCAGAATTCTCTTCTCTGGTTTTGGACTATTTTGGCAAATAGTCTGACCTATCTAATATGCACAGGTACTCCTCAACTTACAACCAGTTGCTTAGCTATTATTCAGTTATAACGAACCCACCCAATAAAGGAATTTTTGAGCCAAATTTGAAGTTCCAATGCCTAGCACCCTCCCCCCGCAGTCAAAAGATCACATTTTAGGCACTTGGTCTGCATTCAAGGCTATTTGCAGCATCCTAGTGTCATGTGATGCTGATTTACAACATTTTTTTTTTGCCTGCAACTGATGTTTACTTCTAGTTTCCGGTGAAAAAATGCCTATGATAGACAATGGGTTAGCTTAACGATCGCTGCATTCACTTAATGACTGTCACAAAAAAAAATCATATGAATGGCTGCAGTCATGTGGTGATCTGCTTAAAAACCAGCACGACTTACAACCGAAATTCCAATCAATGATGGTGAGAATTCTGGTCAAAGTTTAAGACTATAGAGAGTGCTATAAATACATGTACAGGTAATCCTCAACTTACAACCACAATCGGGACCAGTTTCTGTTGCTAAGCAAAGTATTTGTTTAGTGAGAGGCACCCTATTTTACGACCTTTTGTGCCACAATTGTTAAGTGAATCACACAATTGTGAAATGAAACCAGCTTCCCGGATTGACTTTGCTTGTTGGAATCCAGGTGGGAAAATCGCAAATGGCGGTCACATGACGTTGGGATGCTGCAACGGTCATAAATACATGCCGGTTGTCCAGTGCCTGATTTTGATCATGTGACCATGAGGATGCTGCAATGGTCGAAAGTTCGAGGCCCAGTAGTAAGTCACTTTTTTCAGTGCTGTTGTAATTTTGGTCATTAAATGAATGTTTGCAAGTAAAGGGTACAATCATTAATGACAATATAGTCATTACTGGCATCAGACCTACTTCTTAGAATACAAAAGCAGGAACCCAGACGAATGTTCATCATTATTAGCACCAGCCACATTCTACTGGACCTAGAAAGATTATGTAGGCAAGTCAATAGTGCCAACACTTTTTTCTCGCTACTACCACATTTGGCTTAAAGAGAAAGAGGTTACAAATAGAGAGGTCTGGCCATAGCAACAATCATGAGAACAAGTAGGGAGCACTCAGAAAAGGAAGCCATTGCAACAATCATGTGACATGAGTGAATTTGCTCAGCCAAAGTGCTCTCATGCATAAGGAGGTAATGGAACCGAGTGTCTCTTTCCAGTGGCTTAAAATAAATCTGTGTTTGTTGATCTACCTTCTCCCACACTCGAGGGTGAAAGCTGGAAATATTAGGAAATCTATCTTCTATATTGCTACTCTCCCTTGTTCTTTTGCCATTTTCTTTCCTCATACTTGGGTTGAGAAGACAAAAGAAAAAAACAAAGTTCTACACAAAGGGCTGAGTTTGGCTTATATTTCACTAATCTCTGGTTTCCTACCCCATACTTAAAAAGTGTTCATTTAAAATATCATTGCTTAATAGTCTTAAGGACAGGGTCAGGGAAATAAAACAAGGAAATAAGAAATGTATAGTTCTCATATAGTAACGTTGCTGGACTACAATTTCTATTTGTCATCACTTGTCATATCCCATAGCACACTTGAAGGCAGAGGTTCCTTATTTTTGTATTTTTGTATTATCATTGTATTAGAAATTCAAGACCAAAATGTAATTTCCAGTGTTGGCAATTTTGGATGAAATTGCATAAAACTTGCTATCAAGTATATTTTGTTAAACAAACAAGCTGGCAGTCTTATCAATGCTTTTTAAAAGGGTCTAAGAATGCTTTTAGGCAGGTGGTTCCCAACATTCACAGTAAAAAAAAAACCCATTGCATAGCTTTTCTGTCTTTCCCTTCAGGAACAAGATGAGATTTTAGCTGTATAAATAACAACTGATAACAGTTATAAACTGAAAGCCTCCATAATAAAATTTTCCTGACTTTTTTCTTCTATACTGAAGAGGATAGATAATATGATTAAACTATCAAATGTGCCCTGCAAAATTTGATCAAAATTTACTCAGCAAAGTATATATATAGTAATAGCAATAATTTATATACCGCTTATTTATTTATTTATTTATTTATTTATTTGAATTTCTATGCCGCCCATTCCCGAAGGACTTATGTAAAGCTTATCAGTGCTTTACAGCTCTAAGCGGTTTACAGAATCAGCATATTGCCCCCAACGATCTGGGTTCTCATTTTACCGACTTCAGAAGGATGGAAGGCTGAGTCGACCTGGAGCCTGGTGGGATTCGATCAGCCAAACTGCTGATCGACAAGTCTGCAGAGTAGTCTGCAGTATTGCGTTGTAACCACTGCGCCACCGCAGTTCCTTTTTTGGGCGAGGGGCAATCACCAGGAGACTTTGATTTCTAGTCCTGCCATGAAAGCCTGTTGGGTGATTTGGGGCCAGTCACTCTCTCTCAGCCCATCACAAGGCAATTATTGTGGAGAAAATAGGGTGAGGAAGAGGTATTAGGTATGTTTGCCGCCTTGAGTTACTTATAAAAATAGGTGAGATTAAAAAAAATCTAAAAAAACAAAAACAATGCAAACCAATTTTCTTCCTGTAAAGTATCGCTCTCAGAACAATTCAGTGCTAATAATGTGATTTAGGTCAGAAGACATCTGTGAAAATAATTAGAATACTTTAAGAAGAACTAACCAGACCAATGTCAACTCCTTATTAAGAGCCTGATAGTGGAATATTGGCAGATAAACTCTTGTTATTCAAAAGTATTTTCATGGTCCAGCATGAGAACTTTGTTCTACTTTTGCTGGGGGAATATGGTGGTCGAAAATTTCTAGATGCATTAATTAACCGTTTTTGTTGTGGTTGTTGTTGTTGTAGGGTTCTCTATGGAAACAAAATTACCGAACTTCCCAAAGGCCTTTTTGAAGGACTTTTTGCTCTTCAGTTACTGTGAGTATTTCTTTTATTAAAACTCAGTTTTATTTGTCTTTATTGAGAAGGGAGTTTGGGGTAGAAGTGGGTTAAAGCAAGCCTGCTTTGAGGGGAGAAATCTCTATCTTTTGAAGTTGAAGGGGTTTTTCTAACCTTTTCAGGCTGTCATCTCCTATTCCTACTCTTCATCAAGATAAAACCTTTTTTTTTCTTCAATTGATTTTCTACAGGCCTTTTTGTTTTGCTTTTAAGCACTTTAACACATGGTTTGAGAATACCGATTTTAAGGAAACATTTTCATTCATTTTATGCTGTTTTCTTGGATTTATGTCTATAGTCTCCCTGTCTCCCTATCTGTCTAAACAACCTCCAGTAACACTGAACAATTGATGAGTGGTATTCTGTTTAGCTGCATAAGATACACTGGTTTCAAAGGAAACAAAAATGACAAGAGTACCCAGCCTTTGCATGTATGAAAAAGGAGGGAGGGAGGGA
>JANHJO010003144.1:3511-15049 GCA_032468235.1 Pseudoxyrhopus heterurus
CATTGTAAACCGCTTAGAGAGGGTTGCAAGCCCTGATAGGCGGTATATAAATACAGTGCTATTGCTATAAATACAGTGCTATTTTCAACCTTTGTCATTTTGGCAAGATTAAGTTGCAGCACTGCATTTTAAAATCCAAATATTGTATGATGTGTGGGTAAACTGGGAAGCCATAGTTTGCTCCTGGCTTTCTGGTGGGAAGTGGAGACAGATTCCCCTGAAATAAGAGAAGATACCACTTTCAAGAAGCAGAGCACTTATAGGACATAGCTGACACAATTAATTGCTCCACTTTGGGAAATACTCCTTTGCATTTTGGGCATACAGTCATAGATGCCCTAATCAAATTGGAAGTGACTGTCTTTGACAGCTTCCCTGTCAAAAGAAGCAAAAGATTATACTATCTGTCATTCTTTTGTATTATTAAAAAAAACTAAGATGGAGACAATTGGTCCAGTGTTGACATAGTTGAAGGAGACTCCTCTGCTTGTTTCTTTCCATTTTAGCCCCCATGTAGTGGGTATAAAAAAGTAAAACAAGCTATAAGGTATTATTAGAGCTGCCTTTTTTTTTGTAGGGCCACCCTAGGATTTTGTCTCTTTGTCAGCAGTAGCAAGAGATTTTATGCAGCATAACTGAGAGAAGTTAATGTAACCCTGTTGCTTCTTAAGCTTGTCAGTGAGAACAGTATATATCTTTGTCTCTCATCATTTTCAGGAACAATAGTCCTTGCCAGGTTGCTGGCATAAGGGGTAATGAAATTAGAGATATGCACCTTCACCAGTTTGGCCACGATAAATCTACCATTTGTTATTCAATTGTGATCTACATTGAAAAGTTTATCTATCTATCTATCTATCTATCTATCTATCTATCTATCTATCTATCTATCTATCTATCTATCTATCAGTTTAGATATCCCAAACTACCTATTTGTGGCAATATAATCTGTGAATTGTGAAGATTAAAATTTAGCTTCAAATCATCCTTTTATGTGAAAAAGGTTTAAACATCTGATTGAAAGAAAGTTTTGTACAAGATGCTACCCAAAGCATCCCTGTAGCATCATGTTCTGAAGACCCAAATCCACATGTTTGAAGTCCTAAAATTAATTTTTAAAATCACAGCTGTCTCAGTTACTATAACTGATCACCCTGTTGGAGTGCTGACTGATTTATGAAGGGTATGACCTAGGTAGTAGATAGATAATTGGCTAAGAACATGATGTCTTGGTTTTCTGTAGAACTTAAGACAATGAAGCACTTAAATAGATGACTATGCTGACTTTTGGTAAAGCAAATTAAGGCTTTCTTTGTAACTGATAAATCATTTTCCTCTAGCCCAACATTCTCCCATAGAATTATTTTGGGTTCTTCAGTGACTATTACATTCCAAGTAATGAGAAGAGTATTTCCCCATTTCCACAAAACCTATTATGATAAACTTTATAACCTTGTTCTGATAAAATAACCTTTTTCACATTAAGGTATATTACGTAGCTTCTAATGTAACTGAGGTAACCACTTCTTTAGTTTTGATAAATGGGATTCACTTAAGGCCTTGAGACAGGTTGCCTAGAGGAATAAGGCTGATTGTTCATTACAAGGAACATACCATAAGTCTGACCATTTGAATTGTCTTGAGAATGAAAAGCAAAGATGATTAATTTCAACTCCTCTAAAATAATAATTTTGCAAAATAAAATCTTTATTTAATCCTCTTAAACTAGGTAATTGTCAGCAATTATCTCCTTTTTAAAATATAGTCAAATATAGAAGGATATAGCAGATATGCCAGACATGACACCACAACTCTAGGTATTCTTGGATGAAGACTATTATTTCAACCTATTCCATTTTGGGTTCAAGCTTCAGTGAACCCTTGAGAAGGTCATGCTGGGATCTAAACAATAGGAATGCATTTCTTTTAGTTGTTTTGGGCCTTCCAGCACTACCAGTAGCATTATAAATGCATCTTTCAGAAACTGGCTAATTTAGGATTGAGGGATAATATATCGGAGGTGTTCCTGAATGTATTAGCCAGATGTTTCCAGAAAGTGCTACTAGAAGACAATTTCACTGCCTTTTGGTCCTTGGCTTATTAGATCCCTCAGGTATATATGTATTACCAAAACTTTGTATCTATATGATTGTTTGTAACCTTCAATTGGGTGAAACAGTGCCTCATAGGGAAGCAATTTTTAAATCAATGTACCTCAAATGGGTTTACAAAAATGTGCCCAAACTCTGGGACTCCTGATTCCTGCGTGAATGAAATTTGGCAAGGTGGTGACCCCTTCAGTACTGCTACACTGCTGTGGTCAGCCACCATCACATGATCATAATTTCCAATGCTCTCTGTCTGCTTCCTGCAAGAAAATCAGTGGGGAAGTCAGCAGGAAGCTGGAACTGCTCTTTCTCCCACTACTTTTTGCCTGTCCTTGGTGATTTTGTTTGTTTAGGTAAGGAAATATTGCTGTAGCCATGACTCAATGGGTCATGGGCAGTCTGTATACTATCCCTGTAGTTCTTATTTATTACATTTATGTGGCACTTCCTTGACAGAAGCTCGAAGTGTGTACATAATACTTCACCTATTTTTCCTCCAAAGAACCCTGTGAGTTGGCTGGGTTGAGATATAGTGACTCTGTGAGCTTCCATGGTGGAGAGTGGACTGGGTCTCCCTTTCCTAATCCTACAGCTTTACCATTTCACCATCTGGTTCTTATCACATCATCACATAAAGGTTGATGATGCTGATGACATTTAACTCTTTTTTTTTCAGTTGAGCCAAGAAGGCTATGGATGTTCTATGGATGTTCTAGACAATATGAAGGACTGAATATTAGCACTCAACTTAAGTCTCAGTTGAGATAAAATGAAGGTTTTACTGGTCAGTAGATGTAATGATATGTGGGGAAGGCCTTGAGAATGGCATGAAGAGATGCTTCTTAGGGAATGGTCAGATAAGAGACAACACAGCCTGCAACTGCGTAGTGGATAGAGCAAGAGCTCAGAAAGGACTCTCTCTAAGTTATTGGGCTGTAATGGTGATGGCAAGAGAACTTTACTTTCAGACTTGCATGAATCTGTTAACGTTGCTTTACAGTGTATTAGAATTAGATTATCTGATCATGTTTCCTGTTTGGTCCACCTTGTAAGATTGACAGTAGACAAACCTGGAATTTGAGCACAACCTATAATGGATGGATTTGTATTATTATTTTATTATTAATTTTTAGCATGTTTTGCGACCTGGCAGGAGTGTGGATTCTTAGACCTAGCACTGCTTTTAGACAGCCAAGTAGTCACAGTAGCCAAGTGTTGTTTTCTTTATGCTAGTTACATTGCTTCCTGAGGGCAGTGAATCTAGTCTGTAATCATACCTTTGCTACCTCTTGGGTGATCACTATAACACTCTGTCTGGGTTTGCACTTCACACAATTGTAGTATTTCAATAAATTGGTAGTTAACCAGTTATGGCTTAGCACGATGTGTGAAACCAGCCTTTCTACTGGCTGCTCTTGAAAAACTTTGGACTTCAGCTAATGCGAATCACAGCTGACAAAACTACTACCGGTATATGATTTATGTTTTAGAAACTAGACATCAGCAGATATTGGGTCTCTACTTGTTCCTAAATCCAAAACAAGATGATGTTTTTTATCTGTAAAGCCCTCACAGACTGGAGCCTGAATATCTGACCGCTGTAATATCTCATACATTTTTTTTTATCACAGGCCTATGTTTTATCACCAATGAGATTAGATTGTTAGGTTCATGGGATAGTGTTGTTTTGGTTATACTTCAGTTATGGAATGTCCTTCTGGGAGAGATTGAGTTGGTTCCATTCTTTCAGTTTTAGTTTTAGTTGTAATAGTATAATATTGTTTGAATAGCTATATTTGAAGATCTCAGATATTTAAAAAAATGTTTTTATTTTTAGTAATTCAAGTGTATTGCACCTTTTATGTTTTTTTACTGCTCAGGGCTTGAAATATAAAAATAATGATCTATTGTACTCATTTTTTATTAGGCTACTTCTATATTTTCAATATTTTAAATACAAATTAGAGTCACTGGGTGACAGGCTTTTTCCAAGTTTTTACTCTGGGACAGAGACCACAAAATACTTTAGGTTTCCCAATTGTTCACATATTAGCTTTAATTATAATTTGTGCAACAAATTGTGCCTGGTTCATGTTAAGTGATAAATGTTATCTTACAGACCATAGTGTTAAATGTATGCATCATGTTAAATCAAAACCAGACATACCACATTATCACATAGTATGATGTATGAACCATCTTTCAATTGCAACATCTTAAAATATCTAACCATCCCAAATAGTTTATAAAATAGTGTTGAGAAAAGGAATAAACCACAGCAACACTTGAATTTAGGAAACAGAAAAGGAATTATTAATGTTCTGTGCCCCTAATTTAAAGACAAAAAATGGAGTATCATTGAGGTTTCACCCCCTGTATTTCCTGGAAGATTCTCAAGTAATGAATTTTTAATTCATTTTGGTGTAAGAGTGATTAATAGTGACCACAAAGATAGAAATTCTAAGACACTAGATGAGGTTTCTGATGATAATATATGGTTTAGTTGTATGGTAAGGCTGTTACAAGATCTGGGCCACAAAAATCTGGACAACAACTAGATAAGAGTACAGAACACTTTCCTTTATGTTTTTTTTTTTTTTACATCTAATGATCATTCAGAATTTTGCAGCCAGATCTTATAGTTTTAAGTATATTCCCAGAAAGTTCTAGTATTAAATTCATTAATGTAGACATGTGCATTTGACCTTGTCCTGTCTCAAAGTGCTTATTCAAAGCATAATTGATGTGGTACAGTAATGATGAAATTAGAATAGTAGAAGCTCTGCTGAAAACAAAATAAGTACCATATTTTGAATTTAAGTATTATTTTCAGGTCTTCAAAGTGCTTTTCAGGCAATTGCATTTACACTAACCATGTGTTCTGGCATATGTGTGATGCTCAGTAGTGGAAAACCAAAATGAAAAAGAGTTCAATAGAAGGATAAATAGAAGTTTGCCCGTAACTTATGGATACTAAAAGTACTGCATGGAAGAAAGAGTACAAATATTTGCACATTTGCCATACTTTTACTAAGTGAGATTTTAGGATGACGTTCTTTTTCAAACCTGACACACATCTTTCACGCAGTGTAGCTGAAGTTGTGTGGTCTGTGCATAGCTGGATACCCAGATTTCAACATATGTACATTTTTCTCTTCACGATCTGGAAGCTTTTATCACAAGCTGGAAACTAGCAAGCAACATACAGGTAGTCCTTGACTTACAACAATTGGTTTAGCGACCGTTCAAAGTTACAGTAGCACTGAAAAAAGTGACACACTATGGGTCCTCACACTTATAACCGTCACAGCAGGGTCACATGATCAGAATTCGGGCGCTTGGCAACCAGCATGTGTTTACAATGGTTGCAGTGTTCTGGGAGTCAAGGGATCATCACCCTTTGCAACTTTCCCAGCCGATTTTGACAAGCAGAGTCAATGGGGGAAGCCAGATTCACTTAACGATTGCTTGATTCACTTAATAACTACAGCAATTCGCTTAACAACGGTGACAGAAAGGTTGTAAAATCTAGCCTGACTCACTTAACAACCACTAGCAATGAAAATTATGATCCCAATTGTGGTTATATGTTGAGGACTACCTGTACTAAGAAATAATTGTTGCCCTTCATCAGATAGGACAGAATTTTTGTGTCTTTAAAAATAAGAAGCCAGGAAAACCAATTAAGTTCTTTTATTGTTGTATCAGAACAGCAGTGCCTACTGATCATCTTCTTCTTATACAGCTTATAAAAACACAGGAGTCTGTTATTAAGTTGATATACCTACTTCAATGCAGTGAGGAAAAATTCTCTTGACTTCTCATTTCTAACCCATTAAGAGTGTAATGACAGGGCGGACTTTTCTTAGCTCTTGCTAGTGAGCTTTATTGAGGATAACTTACAATAGTTTAATTAAAGTTATTAAAATGAAAGTTGTCTTCAAAGCAAAAGAGACAGGATGCTGCCTGAATACACACTGGCACTCACGTGTTACAATTTTCCAAAGCAGATTAATAGTACTAAACATAGTTTCACACAGTGGAGTTTCTTACCTGCCATATAATTTAAGACACAGAAAGCAAATAAGGAAGCTATCCAGTTGAAATTGATTAGCATTGCAGCTATAGTCTTCAGGTTTAATATACAGAAGGCAAATATTTTCTAATTTGGAGATTACTTCTTAGAGTTACAAGTGATACAGGCTTTAAAAGACTTACACGTACTGTAGTAAAATGTTGCTAAGGAAATGCAACCAGTAAATTCCCCATCAGAATACTCTCCTATCACTGCTAAATTTATTTGGAGTTTTCTTGGACTTAACTGTCCCTTCAAGTTCTAGGTGGAGATTGTGCTGCCTATACTTGATTTCATCTTTTATTTTCATTTGCTATAAACCAAGTCCTGCCCCTGGTCACCTTGGTGTTAGAAACTGATTGTGACAATATGATTTAACAAATTCCCTGATGGTATCAGTCAGTCTGTTGGAGCAAAAGGTGCTACAGGATTCTTGGCTGATGAGTTAACATTGCTGGTCAACAAATCTCCTCCTTGATTGAAGTACCAGTTGCACTCTTAATACCCAGGGCCACAATCCAGAGGTGCATTAACAGAAGTTATTTTTGTATGTTTCTTTTTTGCAGCTGTCACACCAAGTCAGACTTGCAGTTGGCATCTGTCTCTGGATTAGAACCTAAATGGCTAATTGCATGCCAGCAACAGAGCCCCCCTGCAAGATTATGCCAAAGACAAAATGATATGCAAGGGACTGAACATCTTTTTATTCTTTAGCATTAAATAGCTAGTAACTTCAGCATTAAAAGGGAAGCAACACACTTATGCACAAGGTGTGAAGCCTCCTAGTTTGTAGCCTTGTGATACAATGCGATAGATGCTGTTCTCCTAAATAGTGTATGGGTAGTCCTCGACTTGTAACAGTTCATTTAGTGATCGTTCAAAGTTACAATGGCATTGAAAAAAGTGACCATTTTTCATGACCACTGCAGCCTCCCCATGATCACATGATCAAAATTCAGATGCTCGGTAACTGACTCATATCTATGATGGTTGGAGTATCTCAGGGCCATATGAATGATCACCTTTTGTGTGCAAGCAAAGTCAATGGGGAAGCCAGATTCACTTAAGAACCATGTTACTAATTTAACAACTGCAGTGATTCACTTCAAAACTGTGGCAAGAAAGGCCACAAAATGGGGGGAAATTCAATAAATGTTTCACTTAGCAACATAAATTTGGGGCTGTAACACACACACACACACACACCGCACACACTGAACTGTTGTAAGTCAAGAACTACCTGTAATGAATGATATCTACCTCGACTTAACAACCACCATTGAGCCCAAAATTTCTCTTGCTAAGTGAGACATTTGTTAAGTGAGTTTTGCCCATTTTATGACATTTCTTGGCACAGTTAAGTGAACTGCAGTTGATAAGTTAATAGCATGGTTGTTAAGTGAAACTGACTTCCCATTGGCTTTGCTTGCCAGAAGGTTGCAAAAGGAAATCACATGACCCTGGGACACAGCAATAGTCATGAACCAGTTGCCAAGCATAGCAGTTTTGATCACATGATCATGAGGGTGCTGCAAAGGTTATAACTTTGGAAAACGGTCATAAGTCATATTTTTAAGTGCCGTTGTAATTTTGGTCACTAAATTAACTGTTGTAAATCGAGAACTACCTGTAGGGAGATATCTTCCATTACAGGTAGTTCTTGACTTACAATGCTTCATTTACTGACTGTTCAAAGTTACAACGGCACTGAAAAAAGTGACTTATGACCGTTTTTCACACTTACGACCGTTACAGCATTCCCGTGGTCACGTGATCAAAATTCAGATGCTTGGCAACTGACTCATGATGATTGCAATGTCCCTGGGTCATTGATTACTTTTTGCGACCTTCTGACGAGCAAAGTCAGTGAGGAAGCCAGATTCACTTTACAGGTACAATGATTCACTTAACAACTGTGGCAAGGAAGGTCATAAAATGGGGGGAAATTCATTTAACAAATGTCTCGCTCAGCAACAGAAATTTTGGGCTCAATTGAGGTCGTAAGTCGGGGACTACTTGTATAGATGAATCAGTGTCATTTTTGTACTAAAGTGCTTGTTCCTGGAGAGTTTTGTGGAAGTGTTTAATTTAAAAATCATATATTATTTGGGAAAAGGACTGTCCTTCCCCTAAGCCCCTCCCCCTTTTGGGTCAAAGCCCAGATTGGACAGAAAAATCTAGCAATAAAGCCTGAACTAAGGCTAAGCTATATTAATTAATTAATTAATTTTAATGTCCTGTCTTTCTGGTAGGAACTGAAGGCAGTTTACAGGAGGATTTCCATTTTATCTTCACAATAAAGAAGCCTATAAGGTTTGAGGTAGGCTGGGCTAAGAGAATGCTAGTTGGTGAAAGTCACTTGGTGAGTTTCCACAGCTGAGGATCAACTTGACTCTGCCAGTACTAATCCAACACTTTAACCACCTCACAGCAGCTCTGCTATGCTTACCCTAAGAATTCTGTAGTTAATAGCCTCCCTGAAACATATCATTTGCTCACAGGAAAGTGACTGTGTACATAAACAGTGGGAAGAAAAATATAGAAAATAATACTTGAACAGGCATTTCATTGATAAAACTTTGCATCATACAATAATTTAAATCCATTCTGTCCAAAATATGTCCCACCCCCTTCCTTTGCTGCAACAGAGCTCCTCTGAATAGTTCATGCTTAAAGAGTGCCAAAGGGGTTTAAAAACGTGAAGAATGAATAAGAAGAAAGTGTTAACAGTAGCATCATGGAGATACTCACGCTATTTGATACCTCTGTTCAGGCACAGCATACCACTATGCGCTCCCCCCCTCATTTTCAGTTCTTTCTCTCTTTTACCCTATATACTCATTGACAAAGCCCAACTGCAAATAAGTTGACCCTTGACAGTTTTATGTTTTAATTTTCACAACTGGCTTATTTGAAGGTAGCACATTTTTCATTGTATTTTGATTAAAAATTTGAAGGCTTACTTTATCCATGGATGGGTTTGTTTGTAAATATATATGGGATTTGCAGATACTTTTAAAAAGTAATACTTTTTCAGTATTGCAGTAATACTCAACATGTATAATTGCAGATAAGCTCATCCCTGGATAAACCAAACCTAACTTGCGGGGTATATTTTGGCACCTAAAATAATCGGTTTATCCGTGAGTGTATGGTATTTTCGCCATTTAAAGTTTGCATCAACCTTAGTGACTTCCAGATGGTGTTGGGGCTGCAGCTCCCAGAATTCTCAGCCAGAAAGGCTACTGGCAGAGAATTCTGGGAACTGCAGTCCCAACACCATCTGGAGGGTGTTAGGCTGAAGAAGGGATTTCTCATCAGAAGCCACCCACCCGAAATCCAGAAATTAAGAAGCACTGTCATATGATTTCATGTAGCAGCAGCTATTTTATGTTGTCTGTTAAGTCCTAAGTAGATAAACATTCCATCTGTTCTGATATGACAAACCCGAATTGTTAAAGTATTATAAGTAGAACCCCTTGATAAAAATCGTCATACTATTGCCAAGAGAGGTTTTCTGCCTCACTAGATTTTTTTAATATAATTAACTCGCATTTCATGGTGTCATTTAGAACCATTAAACAGAAATGTTTAATTGTTGTATTGTTTAATATCAGACTATTTTCACATAAATTTGCAAGTTATTAATAGGCCTGTGTTTGTTTTTTTACTATAGTAATATACCAGAAAGCTTTAAAAAAGGTAAACAAGCTATTAACTCACAAGCTTACCAGTTAAAAATTTCTCTGGAGAATTTGTTGAATGCTTGGCTGTTTAGTCTACAGATTTAGAAGGTACAGATATAATTTAGATAAATATTCTTCATTGCATTTTACGTCAGCATTCTCACTCTGCTGCACTCAAAATTCCCCTATCCTTCATTGCCCAAAGGTTAAATTAATTATCTAAGACAGTTTAAAGAGCAAAGTTATTCTCTAGGATGTCTTTAAAATGAGGTTTTAACAAGTTTCCTAAGATGAGAAGAATCAAAATGAGGCACTCTCAAAAGACAGGATGCAGCCTGTACACTTCAACTTGAACAACTTTAAGGACAATTCCCTTAGTAGTTAACCAAGAAGAAAAAAAAAACTAGTGAATGCTTCTGCATGATGGAAAGTTTGTTGGTTAGGCATCTTTACCTAGGAAGGAAAAGATATTCTTAGTTGAAGCAGATCTAAAAGCAGTAGAAAACTCTGTCATGCAGTATATTTTCCCCAAGTATTTGAAAGGGGATCTCTGGGGGCCCATCTGCTTAGCATCATGTCTCAGGTGTTAGCTAGAAACAAAGTGTCTAAGCTAGTTAGAGGCATACATTACAGCTAAAATAAGTTTGGAACTTAATTTGATCAAGGTTTTAATTAATAAATAATTACTAAGTTTAGGGATGGAAGTGGGGGGAATAAAAACTGTTTATCCAGTTATATTCCAAAACATTTTCAGAAATAAGGATGTGGCCACTATCATATTTTATTTCTCTCTTCTCCCTTAATATTATGCTGAAGGATAACAACCTCTGAGGTTTGTCTAAGCATGCTCAATACTTCTTTTTTCTGATTAAGTACAGGATCTAGAAAGACTGTAATTGAAACCACAGATTCTAATTAGAATTTTTGCTTTTTCAGTATTTTTGATCTAATATATTATGTGGAACCAGTTTAAATAATAAATATGAGAGAGTTATTTTCTTTCAAATTGTTGTCTCTATTGAGACTAATTATTTTCATTTTGTAAAGTATATAGGTAGTAAGGAAGTAGTGTTTTTGTTTAAATTTAGGGTTGGTCGAAATAAACCTAGAATTGATTTAAAACATTTACACCAATACAGTTTTCCTTTCAGCATTTCCTTGGCAGGTGCTCTTTGCCACAGTCTCTTCCATAATTTTAATTTACTGTTATCAATTACAAGTAGTATGGGTGATAAATGTTTTTTCTCTGAAGGAGTGCTGGTTATATATTTTGTTGCAAATTGGAAAGGTTTGTCAAATAGGCGAGGTTCTGCAGAATAGTCATTGAATGTGTCTTAATGGTGTTAGGAGAGATGGCTGTATTATGGAAGAATAGAATTCTTTGCAGTAGCGTTTGTGTAAAATAGTTGTTATAAAGCCTATTTTGTGGATTTGAGGTCCAAATTATAAATGATATGCAGAGATTAAGGTTTGAAACTAGGTTGGTTGGTTTTATATGCTCAACGTTTCATGCAGGGACTTGTAAATAAGCTCTCAATAAATCAATACTTTAAAGTATTAAATACTAGCTTATTATCTGGCTTTGCCCGGGTATGTACAGTGGGACAAAAAAGTATTTAGTCAGCCACCAATTGTGCAAGTTCTCCCACTTAAAAAGATGAGAGAGGCC
>JANHJO010003144.1:113848-125203 GCA_032468235.1 Pseudoxyrhopus heterurus
ATGCAGAAGAGGTTTGCTTGGATGAAAATATTCTCTAAGGCTTTCTCCCACCTGTTCTTTTTGCAAAGGGCTGGAACCTGAAGAGCAGAAGAGTAATGTGTAATGTGCTTTTTGTTTATGGTTGGTCCAATATGTTTCAATGCCCTAAGAGCCAATCCACTGAGAGATATTTGAGTGATAGCTGCACTGAAAGTAAGCATTGGAAAAACACAATAGGATATTTCATGTCAATGTTGTCAGTGACATCCTATCTATTTAGTTGGGGTATTGGGGGAGAAACAACCATGATTATTAACATCCCATCCAGTGTAATAGCAGAGCAGAAAAGATTTTGTCCATCTGTCCTCCGGAACATAATCATCTGTTGTGGCTACAGATGTCGCTGGTGGGATATTATATGGGTAATGCCATTTCTGTGTTGCAGGGTCAGGGATGATGTTGGCAACTGAAACTAGCTTTCTGTAACCATAAAATCTTTCCCATTTGGGCCAACCTGCCAGGACCCATGAATGGCTATGAATCTCATCTCACATCATACTCCTGGAATAAATGTACACGAACAGTCTGTTTCTGGTTCATGCTGATTCTATATGCAGTGGTTCATACTTTTTCTCTATTATCTTTTTGCATTAAGATGATTTGGGGTGGAGAGTGCTGCATGGAATTTCACATAAAAATTATATTTAAATATATATAATAGCTTCTGCATATATAAAACCCGTGTTTTTTAGATAGTTTTAATCTCCTGTATAGGAACAAAGTGGCTTGAGAAGGTTAGGATGCTGGGTTAGTGGTTAGCAAGCTGACGTTAAAGACCGGAGTCCTGCCATGGGACAGGGTGAGTTCCTGTCCTTCTCTGTAGCTTCTGCTGGGGACATGAAATAGCTCCCAACTGGGCGTCCCTCGGGCAACAGTGATGTCACTGGCTGATCCTTTCAACCTGGAAGCACCTTGGTGCTTCTGACACAAGCGCATGTGATCTCCTATAATTTTAATCTGTTTTTATATTTTATAACTATTTTTTATTTCCATATGTTTTATTAAGTTGTAGGCTGCTCAGTGTTGCCTCATACCACAAAATGAGCAGCATATAAATTTGATAGATAAATAAATAAACTTAGAATGCATTTACCCCAAGAAATATAGAACTTGCCATTTAAATACATTTTGGCCTATCTGTGAAAGTCTAGAAAGCTGGATAAGAACATGAATGTAAAAGGTATAAATTAAATGACTTTGCAATGGAAGTCAATATGAACCTAATTCCTCAAACATTCCCATTTTATAGTTGTATAAATCTCCTGTGCCCACGAGGCCGCAGCTTTAATGGGAGATCACACCAAACTCTTCATTAGTTCTCTAAAAAATTCACGTGGGCTACATCCCCCTTGGTTGTGCCAATATAAATGCTGTCTTTAGTAGTATATCTTTGTGTGTGTTGAATTTTTGTTTTTTACTCCTAGCAATTGCCTGCACGAACCTCAGACAGCAGAACAAGAAGTAATGGGTGGGAGATTGTTAAAGAAATTGAACCTAGAAACATGGAGACATTTTCTCACAGCGATAACAATTAATCGATGGAATGGTTTGCTTCCTGAAATTGTGAGTGCTCCATGGCTGAAGGTTTTTTAAAAATAGACTGGACAACTATTTGATCTGGATGGTAAAAGATCTCCTGTCTTGAGCAGGGAGTTGTGTAGCTTCTGAAGATGCTTATATGGTCTCCTACCTGGACTAGAAGACCTCTAAGGTCTCTTCCAACCCCATGATGCTATGTTTCCTTGGAAAGGTTTTCGAAACATGGTTTGCCATTGCTTCTTTTCTAAGGCTGAGAGAGTGACTGTCCCAAGGTTATCCAGCTGACTTCATGCCTAAGGTGGGACCATCAACCAGTTAACTGCAATACCAAATTGGCTGTTGTTAAAAGTGGTCTCATATCGTATCCACTAAAAAAAAAACCTCTTTGAAATGTTCCCTTGAGATACCTTCTTTTGGACTACAAAATCAAAGAGGCTATATGCCTCTTCAGAAAAGGCTGAAAGGCATCCTCACACACTTCTTGGCCAGTTTGTAGTAAATTAAGTACAAGGAAGCAACATTCCACCCACAAGCATCTGATTGCTATTCCCTTCTCTTTGAAAAAACATTGTAAAGCAAAGTCTCTCGTCAAAGTCAATAAAAAATGATATGGAGGGGGGGGGAGAAATCAAGGGAATTTCTTTTGTTTGATAACTGGTGATAATGAAGATGGTTGATGGATGGAGTTTGCACATTCATTCATCTCAGTTCCTCTTTTTATGGGAAGAGACCATCCCTTTTATGAACACCGTTCCCACAGAAGGAATAAAACATCTTAAGTTCAAACAGTGTGTTTGCGATAGTTAGAAATGTAAACGGTACAAATTCTGGAGTTGCTAAAACAAAAAATCCACATGAATCAAACAACGTAGTAATTGAACATACTTTCCCCCAGGTACACCGATGAGAATGTAGTTGTATACCATACTTACCTGTACCATATCACACAGTTGTACCACATACTGTTCTATTTGTGTATTTTTTTCTTCTTCATTGCTTTCTTTTTGCCTCTGAATTATGGAAGCCACCCAGATATATAATAATGTAAATGGGAACTTTTCCTCTTCATTTCCTGGACTAAAACACCATACAATATCACCTGAAAGCATGTGTCTGTGCAGACATCAGATGCTGAACAATGGGGGAGGAGAAGGGCCCCATTTATCATGTATCTTGTAATGGCTGATGAATGATGCAGAGTGATTACATTTTTTTTTAATTGGCAGGCTTCGGAAACAGCTCTGGGAATTTGTGACAAAATGATGGATCAGTTTCTCTGTATTGGCTTGTTGATCCAACAACCCTTAGAGTAGATATTGGCATTTGTCATTCAGCTTTGGACCCCTCCAGACTCCTGCTGCTGATTAGTCAAATATTGTAATTAATGTCTTAACTGCAGAGTCTCTCCAGGGAGCAAACTTTTACAGCACAAACTGTTAAGGAGTGTGACTTGGTACCCATTGAGTGAGGTGGAGAAGGCAACGCAGGGAAAAGGCGGAGGAATCAATGACAGTGTTTGAACAGCTTAACCCTGTTGGCCCTTTGCATGTTAATAGATTACTGATATATTCTCTCTCTGGAAGGAGGAAATTAGTATGATTAGCATTTTCTCTGTATTGACTCGGTGAATCACAAATTGGAAAAATGTTTACATCCATTTTTGTTTATACCTTTGAAAAATATTGGCAGCAATGTGGGACCAGGGTAACCTTTTCTACCCTTTTGTACTTCGCTGCCAATGCTTGTTTCCTGGGAGAAGTTTTCATAATAGATTTATATTCTTGGGAGCTTTTTTTCTCCCCTCCTTCTCTTTCTGCCCTCCTTTCATAGGTATTAAAGGATACAGTTTCAGCTATAAGAATTGTAGTCCGGAGAAAGTGCTTGTGGATTTAAAAGAGGATTAGGAAAACTTCAAAGATAAATCTATCAGGGATATTAATACAGTAGAATGTCCATATTCATTAGAGAAGCATATCTCCCTATGATAACTATGGGGCCACACATGATGAAAAGGTTGATTTCAATTTGCCCATGAATCATTCTAAACATCCAGAGACTCACTGATATATTTTGAAATAAACTGCATCAAGAATCCACTTTTTTTCTTACATACAGCAATAGCAATAGAAATAGTACTTAGCCCCTAGATATCTGGGTCCTCATTTTACTGACCTCGGAAGGATGGAAGGCTGAGTCAACCTTGAGCCGATCAGGGTCGAACTGCTGGCTATGGGCAGAATCAGCCTGCAGTACTGCATTCTAACCACTGCACCACCACATATCATACATACTTATAATTTATATGGGAGCCAAGCTTAAGGTTGCCTTTAAAACATTCATTATGTTTAGAATTCAGACCGAAGAAGAATCATTATTGCTAGGATGATTGTTGGGTGCCTGTGTTCAAGAAAGAGGGACCCCTGAACAATGGAGAAGCAAAGTTTTTTTGTGCAAGTTGAAGGCTACAAGGTAGAAAATCCTAAGTTTTTGATTGACTGGTCAGTTTGGGGAAGCTAAGCAGGTTCTTATCTGTGCATCTGATGTGAGTCCTATTGTTAGGCAAAAAGATCCTTCAGGAGGGCAGCAGAGCTGTGGAGGTCCATTGTTAAAGGAGATGAAAAGTTGAGGTCATCAGCTTTCCAGGATGGAAAATTGAGGTTGCTCTATGTTTAACTTGCTTCTCAGGGTTCTCCTAGAGCTGAAGTGGTGAGGAGGTTTCTCTTCTTTGGTTTAAATAGAATTGCAGCGTGTGTTTGTGTGTGCATGTGCGTGTGTCTGGGACAGAAAAGGTCAATTTAGGTCTGATGGGATTAAACAGAGATGAATAGTGTTTGACCCTGGTCACACCTAAAAGACAGGGAGGGAAAGGATGCAACCTCCCTTTTGTTTGCTAGGTTTGTCTTCTCCACTACAACCTACAACTAGGTCTGTTTGTTTTCCTCATTCAAAGGCTCCCCTAACTGGGGGACCCAATTAAGACTGCATGCTAAAGTAGATTCAGTGGTGGGATTCAAATTTTTTTACTACCGGTTCTGTGGGCGTGGCTTGGTAGGTGTGGCTATGCGGTTGGCCAATCAGAGGTGGTATTTGCCATGGTCAGCCAATCAGAGGTGGTATTTGCCAGTTCTCCGAATTATCGCTACTGGTTCTACGGAACCTGTCGGAACTGGCTGACTAGCACCTCTGTTGTTAAGTGAGTTTTTCCCCCATGATCTTTTTTGTCACAGTTGTTAAGCGCATCGCTGCAGTTGCTAAGTGAATCATTCGGCCATTAAGCAAATCTGGCTTCCCCCATTGATTTTGCTTGTCAAAGGCCAACTGAGAAGGTTAGAAATGTGATCACGTGACTCCAGGACAGTGCAATTGTCATAAATACACACCATTTGCCAAGCATCCAAATTCTGGGGATGCTACAACAGTTGTAAGGGTGAAAACTGGTTATAAGTCATTTTTTTCAGTGCTGTTGTAACTTCGAACAGCCACTAAATGAATGGTTGTATGTTGAGGGCTACTAGTATATAAATAAATAAATAAATTAAAATTCTCCTCTCCTTATAGTTTTTCTTAGAATTAATCTGGTGTTTTAATGTGATGTTCTGATACAGGGTGGCAATTTAAAGACCTGTAGAATGCAGTACCTTTTTTTTTTTCCTTCCTGAATTTCTGGCTTACTGCTCATCGTTAGCTTATTTTTTAAACTGTACTTCAGAACTCCCAGAAGTCAGAAATTGGACATTGGTTTACCGTGTACGGTTCTCAAAGGCAAACAGGGATATAAACTTGAAGCTACAAGTAGGGCCGTGTGGATCCCTGAATTGGGTCTTTGCTTCACCCAGGAGAGAGGCAGACGGTCAGATCCTGGCCTTTCCCAGGTCTTGGGAGGGCTGCCTTGGAAGATCCCCATTCATTTTTTCCGGCCCATTGGTAGAAGAGGGAAATGAGATGAGGGTAGATAAAGAGACACGCATGGTTTTTGTTTTTGCTCCTCAAAACTTCAGCATGTGCCCCTGTCCTGTTTCCGCTGTTTGGATGGAAGGCAATTGATTACCTTGCACACCCTCTGGGCAGCCTTAGAGGGGCCCTTTCTGCCCCTGAAGGGAATTGCTGAACAAGGCCGTGCTTGC
The DNA here is from genome assembly GCA_032468235.1 of Pseudoxyrhopus heterurus. Classification (NCBI taxonomy): domain Eukaryota; kingdom Metazoa; phylum Chordata; class Lepidosauria; order Squamata; genus Pseudoxyrhopus; species Pseudoxyrhopus heterurus. Next base: position 119,551 of record JANHJO010003144.1, read on the forward strand.
ATAGGAGTAGAGTAGACAGACAGAAACAGAGGTGGACCACTGGCTTATGTTACAGCTGCTCTGTGCCAGCTTGTGTTTATTGCCTTGGTGCTCAAAGAAGAGTCCTGAATGGCCTGGCTTCCATCTGGGACACTGTGGCCTCTGGCTCTGCCTGATGCTCTTGCATGTTGCCTGCTATGCCAGCTTGGGCATTGTTGTTTTGTCTTTTTGTCTAGGATGCACTCCCTTCTTCTCAGCCCCCCAAATACAACTTCACTCCCAGTTCTGCCCTCAACAAGACAGCCCGGCCCTTTGGAGCTAACCCTGCTCCAAACTCTCAGCCCGGGCAGGTGACGAAACCCGTGCGCTATGTTCCCCCTGCATCCGTCTGCACCACACAGCACAATGGGTATGTTGCTGTGCTTCTGGCCATCCGGGATGGGCTGTGGGTGGGGTAGTTAATGCGATTGTGAAACTCTGCACACTGGCCCTCCTCTATACACCTGTGCATGCAAACCTGTGCATGTGTGGCTTTCCCCTGAGGGGCACCTGGTGGGTCTTAAGCACCCCCCCCCAATTGAAAAGTGCAAACCTCTGGTGTTGCAGTGACCTCTTGTGGCTGGAAAAGATTTTGCAATTCCTGAATAAAACCACTCCCCAATTTAATTGATGTTCATTCAGTCCAGAATGTCACGCTGGCAGCCCAATAAACTGTGGTTTTAATGATAACATCTCACTTTTTAAAACTTGAGTCTTCTTACATGTTCTGGACAACTCAATAGATGATGTTGGAAATATAATGCGATGTCCCAGGGAAAATGTTCTATTGTACTTGTAATTCTTTTTACCGACCAATGCTAAATAATCCTTCATCAGATAGTTTGATTGTAATGATAGCATATTATAGCAAGTTCAGCTGCATCTACACATTCATTATTGTCTGCTTATGAGTTATATATTCTACCTTTATAAAATAGAGTAAATGTACTTTCTGAATATCTTTGAAATTCTCCACCCTCACACTGGTTGCAGGGTAAATATTTCCTGATCTGAAAGACAGGCTCAGGGAAATACAGATCTGAAGTATAGTGCTATGCAGCCTAAAACTGCACATTTCAGAGAAGATACTGAGAAACAGACTTGAGATGCTAAGATGTTTTCCGATGAAGAACAAAAATACCATTCTTTTAAGCTCAGATTTCTAATTTATTAAGAAAAATGTTAAAATGAAAAATATACCTTACAAAAGAAATGCACGTTAAATACAAGATTTACATGCTGTGGCATCTTGTTGTCCCAACATTAAACTGGTAGCTCTATCTTCACTCCATACGGGAGAAGTGGGGATTTTTTTTAAAAAAATAAAAATCTTTTGGGCTTTTACCTTTTTTATTTTTCACTTCCCTTTCTGTGGAATTTTTAGACTCTTCTCCTTGTTAGCTTTGCAAATTTTGACCAGAGCAGGATCATGAGACTAGAGAAACCAGTTGTTTAGTTATTGCAAAAAACCAAAGCCCGAAGGGTACAACTGGTGGAAAGGATGCCAGATGGATGGGGATTAATTCAGTAAAATTAATAAGCTTCAGAAAAGAAGAGGGGAAAAGAATATGCTTGGAATCAGCAACATTCACCTGCTTTTTCTGCCAGGATGAGCTACTTGTGTGGAAGACAGCCCTAAGTGCTTAACTGCATGCAAGTTGTTGGCAGTCTTTGTTCAGAAAATAATGATGCTTTAGGTGAGCTCCTCTAACTTGGTGCATTCAGCTGGTTCTTTATTTATTTAAGCTAATAAGTGGTACTGGTAGAATAGCAAGAATAGCAATAGACATAGCACTTAGACTTATACACCACTTCACAGTGCGGTATATACTTAGTTGTTTCAGTATAACTTCATTTCCTTAGCAAGGAATAGATTTATGTGCAACAATTTATGGTACAAAAGGAGTTGTGAAGACTCACTGTGAACTGATCCAATGTTTCTCTTTTCAGCAAAGGGCTTCTATAAACTTTCTGTCACTTGCATGTAAATGTAACTATTGAGGACTGTTCTTAACTTATTTGGAGATGAGAGTTTTTAGGAAGTAAGGGTTTTCTTCTTCGGATAGGAGACTCTTGTCTTAGATTTTGCTTGGGATCGCACCACACAACATCCTTAGCCAGCATTGTCGTAACATGTGATGATCTGCAATTGCACCTGTCATGATTTCATGTACTCCTTCTCAAATTGGGGCCCTCCAAATAGGCTGAGGTTTCACTTCCTGATATTCCTGATTAAGAGGGGTGTCATGCTAGAGATAATAGAAGTAGGGGGATCTAGGGATGGAAGGGGGGTGAATAACATCAAAAGGGTGGTTGTGATTGGATGATCACAACCTTGCTCCTTTTTACCTGCGTGTGAAAAAGGGGCTGGGCTTCAGTCATTTGGTTGTGCCGGCCATTCTGCTGCTTTGACTCCCTTGTGGATTCTCTCTGATTGAAGGCCACCTGTCTCTTACCCAAAAGAGAAATGGGGGAGCATTGTTTTCTCTGCCTTTGATTCTAACCTGTCTGCCTTTTCTGTCTTTTTTTTCTCTTTCCCTCTCTTTCTCTCCTGCAGGCACAGAATCCCGACAAGTCAGTAAGCTTTTGGTCTTCTCTGTAGCCTTTTTTTTTTTTTTGCTAATTTGCATGATGTTTTCCATGTTGGGTTTCTCATTTCCTATCTCACCCCACTTTTCAGGGGCACGGTTGTGACAGGAGTGAGAAATTCTCCTTTCCTAAAGAAATCCTATCCTAAGTTTGTTTTGACTAGTTTTTATTTTTCAAAGTTTCAAAGCTCACAACAGGCTTTGGGAAGAGCTGTTTTTACCTAAACAAGAAAAGCAAAATTTATTTGTACTTTTTTGACCAAATCCTTTTGGGACATACTGGAACTCCTTTGAAGTCCCATTTTTGCCATTTTCCCAGGAATAAGCGGAGGTGAAAAGGCCTCTTTATATGGCAAGAAGCCGCGGAAGCTACCCTAAGGTCAGGTTTGCCAAAAAGATTTGATTTCTAAAAGAGGATTCTGGTGCTTCTGCCTGCGGCTGGGACAGCATTCTGGTGCCGCTCTTCTTAGTCTACATTCATCTATAACTGTGACTGCCTGACCTAGATAAGGGTGAGAAATTGGTGCTAAATTTGGCAGGGAGCTTGTGGCTTCTCTCCTCCCCAGTGAAGCTGCAGATATCTCTAGAGACATTAACTGCTCCCTATGAGCAGCAGAGATGTAAATGTTCTTGCTATGTTGGGAGGGAATAATATTTCTTACCTGACTGGTACTTTGCTTTCTCTTATCCTTTGCTGCTCTTATCCTCAGGGTGACTGCTCACTCACCTGAGGTGAAGGCTGTGTCCCCAAATCACCCCCCACCTGATTATGGAGATTACTACCTGGAGGATCAGTAAGGCTTGGGAACAGGGTCGGGGGCTAGGATGGCAATGTTGGTAATGTTTGTCTTGCATGTAGATGTTCTTGCCTCATAGCTTGCAAATGTTCCTCCCAAAATGATGGGGAACAATCTCTGAGACACCCTTGGCTACAATTCAAGTCTTTTTAAAAAATTAAAATAAAATAAACTCAGGTTAAGAGGGTATATTAGAGCATCACCTGGTAAACTAAGCCACTGTATAATGCGGAAATTCAGGATTTAAGGCTTGTCTCTCACAAAGTCAAACATTAGTCCAGCTAGCCCTCTGACTGCCTAATCTAACAGCATTGGAGTAGTTTGTTAATAAATCCAGTGCTTTGTTAACTCAGAATCAACACACCATCCCATGAAGCAGTTCATATTTAACTTCTGATTACAATTTAACTGTTGATTGTTCCAGTCCCTGAGGGGAAAAAATCCAGTTTTTCCCTCTTAAGGTGATTTCTTTGTGGGATCAGACATTTCCAGGTACTTCTCCCTTGGGCCATTCTTTAGGTGAGGATTAAAGAATTCATGCTCTCTTTGACGATCCAGTTTTCTGTGCTGCTTTACATGTCCTTGTAATCCCCCTCTGTCAAATGGGGAGCCTCAGCCAGGCCCTAAAGGCAGTGAACCATCCTCCCTCCCTCTCTCCAGCCAGATTGCAATTTACAATTACAAATGGCTTCTGTTGTGTTTATAACGCACAATCAGAAGGTTTTTTTTGGTGGTGTTCAGAGTAGGAAGCACTAGTTTTTTGTAGCCTTCCTGTAGAGGGAGGTTGCCAGGACACACCCACATATACCCCACACTCACACACACCCCACCCTCACACAAATAGCCTTTCTTTGCTTCTCAGGATTTTTGAAGGAATTCTTTATAATCTGCTGGCTGTTCTGGCACACATTTTCAAACCCTTGCTCCGACCTGCCGGAGGATTTCCGTGCATTGATTGGCTTGGGGAAAGAAAATAAGGTCTGAACTTTGCTGATGTTTCACAACTGCCGTCTGGACAGAACAAAATGAGATGTAGCTCACAATAAGAGCTGTACAGGCAACATTAAAGTCCTTGCTTTTCAAGCGGCCACAGAAAGGGCTGAAGACATTGATGGAGAAAGGACCTAGAACAGATCACTTCACAGTATCACTTATATTCCCTAATCCGGGCCTTCATATTGGGTAGCAGTACAATCCTACACTATCAGAGGTGAGAAAATGGCCGCAGCTTTACATCAGGGATGGTCGGCCCAAGGCTTTCTGGTTGTGCTGTGTGCGGCTCCTCAGTTCCCTATATTCACTGCCAAGCAGCTCTTAGAAAACTAATTTGCCACTGATGCTAACTGTGAAACCCCAGCTCTCTAGCCCTCCCCAGTCAGACGATCGGCCCCCTGATTAGTCCCCTGATAGAAAAGCTTCCCTTCTGCTTGAAGGAAGCGCAAATAGGATGGCTTCCTATTTGCCCCCCGAGTCTGGCCGCCTCGTCTCCCTTCCTCCTAGCAAGTAGAATCAGGGCAAGCGGGGAAGGAGATTAAGCAGCCTTCATAGCCTTCACCCTCCAGATCTGTTAAGATTGGGACTGTCAGGACTGTCGGCCATCTGCAGTTCTAGCTGATGTATTTCTTTAGCTACAGAAAATTAACCATTGTAGACAAGGGACTGATGGGGTGAGGTTCGGGATCTCATTATTACTTCTGAAGGACAGGTTATTTATCCGGCCCTTTAGAGTGGCCATGTCTCGATTCATTGCTCTGTGTGTGTCCGTGTGTGCGTGCGGTTTGTGTGCAATGCACGCCTGGCAACTGCTGTTTTCAGTGCAGTTCTGGCTGAGTGCCCTGGTCTGTTTGTAGGCACTCTCTGCGGCTGGTGAGCCTGCCGGCTTTCTTCCCCAGCGACGCCAGTAAAAAGAGACTTATTGAGGACACAGAGGACTGGCGACCACGGACTGGGACTACTCAGTCTCCTTCCTTCCGTATTCTGGCCCATCTCACAGGCACAGAATTCAGTAAGTGCCCCTTCGGTGGGAACTATGTAAGGGGCCTGGCGAGCTTTATTTTCCCATCCCTCTGAGTAGCCAGGTCCCACTAGAGACAGAGGGGAAATCGCAAGCTTTTCGTATCGGCCACGTCAGGAAACAGGTGCAGTGGTGCCTGAGATTTGGTGACAGCTCTGATCCGTCTCTCACTTGGTCTCCATGGTCAGAGTCAGGTGCTTGCGTCATTATTCCTCCTCCTCCTCCTCCTCCTCCTC
>JANHJO010003144.1:143479-164778 GCA_032468235.1 Pseudoxyrhopus heterurus
GGGAGGCATCCAGAACTAGGTATCTCAATTCAAGAAATGCTCAGCTCCAAACTCTGGCAGCCTTTCATCCTAGCTGCTGAGGCCTGGGTCTGCCAAAGAGGGGATTTTGTGTTTTTTAGGCCTTTTCTTCTCTGTGGAAGAGGAAGCCTATATGAGTCTCTGTAGCCATGGCGTACCATTCAAAGGCCTTCAGAGGCGTTGGTCAAGAGCCTTGAGGCTACTCCTTCCCAGAGCAACCTTGATTTGAAGGCTGTCTGTGGAAGCCGACTCCTTACAAAGACATAACACAGTTTGCATCTGCTCCATTTCTGCAGTCCCCCCCAACAGGATGGAGTAAGGCAGGCTTTGATAATGAGACTTGCTAATTCATATTTCTAGCTAATGGGTATTCACAGCTCTGAAGCAGAAGGAATCTTCCCTTTGTATCTCATTAATCATTTTCAGAAATTTAAAGCAACTTTTGTTTCGGAGGCCACTGAAGATTATTCCCAGGCAGTTTAGTATGTGTACTTTCTAAGGTGCAGGCTTGACTGGAGAAGTTCAGATAGCTTCTTAAACCAAGGTACCAATACTGCATTTAGCCTGAAATTATTATGAAATCATAGAACAGTTAATCTGGTACCTATTATGCAGTAAAAAAAAGTCTTTTAGTCTTTAAAGCAATGGTGGCCTATATGGGTGTTTTGAATAGATCTTTTTCAGCATCAGTTCCCTGCTGGTGAAATCCAGCATTTATTCTTACTCTTTTATTTAGATGTAAGTAAATTAAGGAACAATAGAAAACATGTGTGACATAAGTGACTGCTGATGACTGGATTCCATCCACTGTAGGCTTCATGATATTTTCTAAGGCACCTCTGTGGACTTAGATTTATTGTTTAATAATTTACATAATCCTGCATTTGTTTTCATAGCGGCATTTTCCTATCTGGATGCCCTCCAGATGTACTGCTATTACCTTCTTATTCCCATGCAGCTGGGTGATAGTTAGGAAAGATGATAGAAGAGTATTTAGAATTTAAATGTAAGCGATTAAAGTTCTAAGATTCCCATGAGGCTTTATTTACCTTGCATATTGACCCTCACATTTTCAATGTTTGTTTTGTTTTAATGCAGGGTTTCCCCTTTCTGAAACATCTCCTGAGTCCGCTACATCTCTCCCTCCCTATCTGCCAGGAAGGCTGCTCTCTCTCTGTCATTGCTGGGGTTCTCTTTCCTCACTCGGGTTGCTTGAAAGCTCTTGTGCACCATTTGGTATAATTTTAGCAAGAGTGCCATGCATATCGTGATAAAAAGTAAAATCTCCAAGTTGAACTTGACCCCTAGTGATTTTACAGATACCTCCATACAGTTTTTATGGCAACAGCAATGACGTAGTTTGCCATTGCCTTCTTCCTGGGTGGGTTTTTTTTTTTACTTCCCAGTTCAGCCTCCAGCTCTCATAACTCCAGAGAGCTTCCTATCCAAACTCTAACTTGGCCTACCTATGCTTGGTTTCCAAACCTAGAGAGAGCGCCAGCGAGGTGCCACCAACATTTTTTTATTTCCTCCTTCCAAAGACATGTGCCATTGTGTAAGATGGTGTCTTTTATTTTCTTTGGTCTTCTTGGCAGCATATAACTTCTGGTTCAGAAGCTGAAGCCAACCCTGTTCTGTGCTTTGAACTTGATCTGCCCCTATTTCTCCTCATCTACTACAATGTCTTTGAAGCTGCCCATATCATCAGCACATTGATTGCAGAAGGACAGCTAGTTCTTGTCATCTCCTGCTAAGCCATGAGTTTTCATTCTCATTTCTGGAGAGGAAGATGGTAGACATGGCTTTCTGGGGATATTAAAAGCCTTCATCTGTGCTTTACTTTTTTTCAACCTATTAGCTTTCTTCCCCTTTTAGTACGCCTATTTTCCTCCCTACCATATGCACACACATACCATGTGCTTCATAGGGGGAGGTCTTCTTTCTTTGAAGCTCACTCTTCTTCTCTTTCCTCCACAGCAGAAGGTCTCCAGCTGTTCTTTTGCCTACTTCCTTCCCTTTCAAAGCCCAAGCACTTCGAGACCCTCCTCCCTGGCTCCAACTTGGAAGCTAGGGCCTCATGGACTGCTTAGCCGGAGGAGACGCTGCCTATAAATCATTGTACATCCACTTGCTAACAATAAAAAGGCAGCTGGAAGAGCATATATAGTACGAGTAGGGTTTGTGGTAGGAAGTGGAGAAACAACAATGGGAAATGATCACAGCATTGTCTGGATGAAAGAAATTCTATGCCCAGAAAAGCATGAATTTGCAACAGGAGGAAAAGTTTGCTGCAAAATGAGTTAAAAGCAAGCAAAGACTATATAATATATCAAATACAATCATTCTTTTGTTCTGTTCCCACTGTCAGAAATTAATCTGTCAGCTTTTTAGGATAGTGGCCTGTCATTTCCTCTTCCCACATACTGTAAAATTGTGAAATTAATAATACTGCCTAAGAAGCAATACTAATTGGGAGAGTTAGAAGAAGGAGCAAATTATATTCATGGGATGTACATGAAAAAGCCATATCTTTGGAAGAGCAGGCCATTTGGGGTGGGGGTGGGAGTGAAGGTAATAGTGATCAACACAAAACTGCTGTCAACAGCTTAGGAGCAGGTAAAGGGATCAACATGGAAGAAAATCCCTTGAATCAAAGATAGGGTTATACCTGAAGCATAAATTTCTATAAAATTAGGCAGAGTGTTACAACAATATTCATGGATTTGCTCCTAAAGAAAAATCCCTTCTTTAAAAAGAGAGCACAAAAGACACCCACCCATAAGAGAAGCAGTGCTGCTGTTTTTAAAGACAAGACTCGTGTGATTTTGATCTCTCCCAACAATGTGGTGTGTGGCTGGATTTTGTAGGAAGAAGTCCATCTTGAAGTCAGTCAGATTTGGTGGCTTGGCAGTTAGTTTACTGGCTTTTGTGACTTGACATACTTAAGCTCTTTCTCAAGCTTCTTGAAATTAGAGAGATTCCTGGATCTTTATAATAAGCAAGCAGGCAAATAGTGTATGTTCAATCGGAATTTAAAATCCTGTCATGACATTAATTCTGCCCTGTAAATCAGTTTTTTGAAGATGGCATTAGCTATCAAGTAAACCCCTCGCTGAGCTTTCAGAGATGCTTTCCATTATTATACCAGTGCCCTGTGGGTTGGTCAAAATTTAATTAAAGATATTTGCTGCTAACCAGCCTGGAGTCCCATTGATCCAGCTACCACCCTCCTTTTTGAGGCTCGAGTAAGAATATTAAAATCTCTGTTAATTTGCCGTTGGATCCTGGAATTACTATTCTTGCAATTTTCCAAGTTTTTATTACCATTTGTATTTGCACTGTTGTACTAGCCATCTTCTTTTTCCAGCTTTAGGCCATTTTATCTCCATCTTCCAAAGAGCTTGGGGTGGCATTTTATACTCACAATAACCATATGAATTAACAAAATTGATCACATATATCAATGGTCCTATAAAAACCTTAATTGTGCAGGGATCTGAACCTGGGAATCCCCTGCCCTAGCATGATCTCAGTTCCATACCCCATTTTTGGCTCTCTTTCCTTTCTCCATTTGCATTAGTTTTCCACTCATGCCGCTATCCTGGCCCTGAGATCTCTCCCCTGTTGGCTGGCCTTCCTTTGTCCTCTTGAAGCATTTTCATCCCGCTTACGCTCCAAGTCTGCTGGGCGGGAACAGCCCCTTCTCCTTCTATCCAATGCTGCAACAGAAAGTCTTTTTCCTCTTGCAACATGCCGCTTCCTCCTCTAGCATTTTAAAGCCTTTCCCATTTGGAACCCAACATTGGACTCTGCCCAGATTTTCTGGGCTGAGTCTCATCCGGTTCACTCTAGTGGTGAAATAGAGAAGGGATGATATCAGTGAAGCTGATAATATGTAGCTAAAGAATCCTGATGTGTGGTAGCTGCAGATTTGGGGGGTGGGCAATGGGGCTGAAGTATGATGGAATTATGGAGGCTGGGTTGGCTTTGATGAATTTGGTAGGTGGGAATTGGGAAGCCACATGGCTCAGCAAAATTGGGTGTGTCTATAGGGCTCTAAAAGGGAAGAGTGAGTTTCAGAGAAAATGAAGACCAGGATTTCCTTTGGTTTTGATCAAGTGTCACCTTTGAAGAGGGAGGAAGGTTACTTGAGTCTAAAGCTGGTTTCTTAGTGGGGGGATCTCCCCCTCCCACCTTCTTTTTTAAAAAGCCCACTATTTCCCCCAATTATCCTGTGGTTTGAACCCATCAGGTCATTGTAGCTCCAGGGCACACTCAAGTGATACAAACGCTTTGCCAAAGGACCAAGAGAGCTTGCAAACCTCAAAATGCTTAACAATGAATGAGTCAAAGGCTGCAGCACCCTCCAGGATTCGGTTCCAGCACTAAAAGCAACATCTGGAGGTGGGACAAAAGAAACCCTACCCAAGTTTCTAAGAAAGGGGGCCAAGAAAAGTCTGCTGTCTGGATCTTATTCCCAAAAGATGCTGGGGAAGCCAGCTGGGGATGGTTGGGGTGGGGCTGAACAATAACTTCTTTATGCAGCCAGCCTTACCCTGGCTGGTGGGCAGCTGTCCACACAGCAGGCCCCCATCCTGGAGCCATTCAACCCCAGAGTTTGGTGGAAGGCCTGTTGGAGGGCGGTGGGTGGAAGGCACCTGGCCGCCTTCTCTTGTGCCTCAAGGTCATTTGGGTGACAAGACTCCTTATCTCGGGGAGTAGGCTAACCACTCCTATTCCCTGGCCCTGCTTGGTTAGTGGGCTGTGGGGCATCAGTTCAATTGCCGAGAGGAACGGCTCCCGGCTGGGAGGCAGAAAAGTGCTGAACGCGGCAGAAACTGCCTGCGGGGTTGAGAGCGAGGACGGACAAAGACTCTGCCTCTCTGCGCTACTCTGGAGGGGCGGGTGTGTGTGTGTGTAGGAGATGCTGGGGCGGGAGCGGGCTCCCTCCTTCCCACCTGGCTGGCTGTGCCCTTCGGCAAAAATTAGCCCCACTGAGGACCTCGGGACACGGGAGGGCGGGGAGCACCTCGGGGCCTGGGTCAGAATGTATACTCTCTGGGTGTCCAGCCGTGGGAATCGCACGTGGCTGCTTTGTACGTCAGAACCGAGAGGACGCGGGGCGTAGGAAGGAGTCGCTTGGGTGCCGGTGTGCCGCTGCCTTCTCCTCCCGGGGGTGGAGTCGGCTGCGTGAGGGGAGAGCGGGCTCAGGGCCAGGGTGCTGCCCCGCCTGGGGAAGCTGCTCCGCCAGGCTTTCTAGAAAGGCCGAGAACAGCCGCGCGACCTGTTGGCCTTTGCTTTCTCCGAGCATCGGTCCAGCTCAAGCCACGCCCTCTTAAGGCTCGCCTTTCCCGAGCAGCTGTGCCCCTTTCCCCCAAAAGGCGGCGTGGTGCTCCCCCTCCTCCACGCCTGGGGTCTCGCCAAGCGCCCTTCCCCCTTGCGGAGACTGCTGGGGCCCATTACTTGAGCAGAAAGGAATTTGGTGCCGTTTTCCTCACGCCGGCGCCCTGGGGCTCGTGCTGCATTAGAAACACATGTGCTTGAACCCCCGGCTCCATAAGGCGGCGGCCCGGGGGTGGGGGCGGCTCTTCCTGGCCTTTCCGAGCAGGGCCGAATGCGCGCGGGGGTGGGGGGATGGTGCCTCTCCTGCAACCAGAAACCCGGACCTTCTTCCCTGGGCTGGGAGGGCCCGATTTTTAAGGCGAGCCTCTCTTCTGAGCCTAGCAACCGGCTGCTGATGTATGCCGGGTCTGTGTTCCGGCTTTTTTTTTTTTTTTTTTAAGAGCACGGTGGGAAAACATGCAGGGTTAAACATTGTCTTTAATTACAGGGTTTAAATCCCCCCCCACGAATACTAGCAAGCACTCTGGTTTCTGTTGTTTTCAAAACAAAAGAAAAAGCAGAGTTAGAAAGTTTAAAACTTAATATCACAATAGATTAATGGTAGGCTGGAGAAAGAGGAGCACATTTACCGACTTTTACATGCAGGAAGAGGAATTTTGCCAAAGCAGTTCCCAGGGAAGTACATTCCATAGCCTGGGAGTAACGCAGAAGAAGGCTAGTCTATCCTGTAGTGGAGAAAGGCTGGCCTCTGAGAAGGGGTGTCTTTATATTTCAAGGGCTGGACAAGTTCAGAAGTTCAGAAAGGGAGAAGCACTAATTTAGGTAATCACATCCTAAGCCATTGGCAGGGTATTAAACATGGGGTGCCAAAATCTGGAAAACTCTAGATGATAGCAAAGAGATGCAGGAAACTCTTTGCTGCTAACTCCTGCTTGTCCTGATCTTTTTGAAAGGAAATGTGAATTACTTTTAAAAGTAAATACCAACCCACCAATCTGTGTCCTAGAAACAACTGATGCAGATCTTTCAGATAGGCCCAGCCCTGCTGCCTTTTTTCCCCAGTTGCAACTTCTTGTCAGTTAAGACTTGTTCCATATAGGGTGGTCAGATGTGATTGTAGATAATCACAATTCAGCTGGCTCAGAAAGGTTTGCAGTTACTACAGGTAGTCCTCAACCTACTATCACAATTGAGCCCAAAATTTATGTTGCTAAGTGAGAAATTTGATATGTGAGTTTTGCCCCTTTTTACTTCTCTTGCCGCATTTGTTAAGTGAATCACTGCAGCTATTAAATTAGTAACCTGGTAAGTGAATCTGGTTTCCTCACTGACCTTGCAGAAGGTGATCACATGACCCTGGGACACTGCAACCATCATAAACGTGAGTCAATTGTCAAGCATCCAAATGTAAATATATGACTTATGGGGATGCTGCGATGGTCATAAGTCTAAAAAATGGTCATGTCACTTTTTTCAGTACCGTTGTAACGTTGAATGAGTGAACCGTTGTAAGTTGAGGACTACCTGTATTGAAGCATTCACTGTGCAAGTGGGCTTCTCACCAAAGGCCCTGCCTGCAGTTCCAATGAGAGGAAAGGGCTCTCTGCTGGTGGGGTGTCTCAGATGTAGTACAGCCATTTCTAAAACCTCAGTAACCGAGTTCGATTTTCTAACATAGGAATAAGGCAGATAAATGCGAATATACGAATTTGCACTGGGAATTAGCCATCCACATCTTAGTCTCCATGGTCTGATGAGTGACATGCAAAGCTAGAAAACTGGACTTGAGTAAGCCATGGTTGATTTAGCTGTTTTAAGTATGACCTGCAAACAAGGGCTATGTGTAATTACTTGTATACACACAAGTTGTATATGGGTATAGTTGGTCTTTATAATATTACTATTGCACACTGTGGTACATGATATAGGGGACAGTCAAACTTCACCCCCGTTTGGAAGGTGTATCTTATATTAGAAGAATTTCTTTCTTTTTTTTTTTTTACAAAGGTGTTAAAAATCAAAACCACAGAAGGTCTTGAATAAAGATCAAGGCTGAAACCTTTCCCGCTTCTGAATGACCTGGTTAGTACTATCTCTCCTCCCTTTTGGATAGTCCCCTGATGCAAAGCGTAGGCTTAGATCCTTGTAATTGTTCTCAAACCAGAAAATGTGACCCACTCTTACCTTTTGGGACACAGTGAGGGGAAAGCAGTTGTCTCTGTGTCAAAATGACAGTCCAACAGCAACTGGCTAAAAGACAAAGAGCAGAGCAGCTGCCAATGAGAAGTTGTGCCTCATATCTCCACCCAAAGCACTGCCTGCTGTTGAAGCCAAGAGATGTGATACAGCTGGGAGAATCAGGGTGAGACTCTACTTACTGAGAGCAGCAGCAGCTGCTGCATTTCCATTCCCACCCGTGGGGAACAATTATATTTCAGGGTTAAGTTGCATGCAGCCCTTGCCAGCAGCTTAATTGCTGATTTCAGGAGCATTGGGAGGGCATTGCTCCTTATGACAGGCTGTGCCCCTTTCTGTCCAAATACCCATGGAAATTTTCTATCCAGCACTTATCGGCTAGCTGAGTGCCAAATTAGTAGTGGATGGAAGTTACTGTAATTAGTGATGCATTGTTTGAACTAAAGGCAGTGTGGGTGCCTCAGTGGCAACCTGGGCTTCTCTGCACAGTGACCTGGAAAAAGGGCACAGAGCAATTCTGGACTTAGAAATAACAAAGCTCCTGTACTGGTAATCCTCCATTCAATCAGGACTATGGTAAGGTAGCAATAAAGTTCTTCTGATGAGATGCCTGCCTTCGGTCTTGAAATTAAGGCTCCGTTTTTCCAAATCCAGCACTATAGTTTGTAATGTGACATAGTGATTAGAAAGTGTAATACCAGGTTCAGAAAGAGGCAGGCTTAAATCTTTGCTTGACTCGGTTGCCAGGTGACCTTGAGGTGGTCTCCCGTTTTCTAAGCAATCTATCTGATAGTACTGTTGTGAGAATAAAAACAGAAGGATAAATCTCTCCTCTGCTCTTAATATTTTAATTAACTCAGCCTAACTGATTTTGGATTCAGTAATGAACAGATGAAACATCTCTCTTGGTCCCGGACATCCATTTTTCACAGACAGAGTATTTTGTTCCACCCATTTTAAAAATGATTTTTCTTCTTGATGGAAACACTCAAGTCATCTATGACCCAACCCCTCTCAAGACCATACTAGGCATAGACTTGTTGTAAACGGTCTGTTCGTGGCACTGACCTTTCTTGGTCTGCAATAGAAGCCATGAATTCTCAAAACAAACCTTAAATTGGAAAAGGAGCCAGTAGAAGGAATATATTGCTGCTATATTGATAATTGAAGACACCACTGAAGAAAAGTAAAGCAGTTGTGTGAAACAATAAATAACCTTAATAATCATACTGAACACCGCTCATATGGAATGAGGGAATCTGGCATGGCTCTGGCAGACTGTCAAGAGGAATTTTTCTAGTCCCCAAACAGCTATAAGCTAAACTGCTTTGGTGGTAGGATCCTGCTACTGCTGCTTAGAGGTGTGCAATCTAACTCTTATTGGACCTTTGCCATATTTGCACTTTATGACTATTACAGCAAAACCTGTCCCGGATCCAGAAAGTCTTAACGTATATGTGTGTGTACATATGAAAGACAGGGAAAAAAATAGAGAAGGGTATATCAGTTCTAAGTAGGGACAGTTTCTGAAATTAATCACCCCACTTCAATTCTTTATATCCTTTGTCTTCAGTGTTTCAGGCATAGTGGATATCAAATAATATTTTTCAAAGTTCAGATGGTCCTTGACTTACGACACAATTGAGCCCAAATTTTCTGTTGAGTGAGACAGTTGTTGAGTTTTGCCCCATTTTACGATCTTTCTTGCCATAGTTGTAAAGTGAATCACTGTAGTTGTTAAGTTACTAACACCTAACTCAAGTGAAACAAAGTAAATCTGGCTTCCCCACTGACTTTGCTTGTCAGAGGGTTGCAAAAGGTGATTACATGGCCGCAGGACCTTGCAACTGAGTCATTTGCCAATCATCCAAAATTTGATCATGTCAGATTTTCTCAGCAGACCATAGGGCTGCTGCAATGGTCATAAGTGTGACAAATGGTCATAAAGTCACTTTTTTCAGTCCCATTGTAACTTCAAATGGTCACTAAACAAAAGGTAAACCGAGGACTACCTGAATTAATAAGGAAAAGGGGATAAAGCAACTTGCAGCTAAAACCAGCACAAGCTCTTTCTAAGATAGACTGTAGTAGGCTACAGCAGATGTCTTTTGACAAAATCTGGTGCTAGAAAGGATGAGGTCTTCCTTTTGTCCTCTTCCTTCCAAATACGGAGTGAAGATGAAAATAGCTAATCATAGGTGTGGTCCCATTTCTGAGGGATTGTGTTATTAATCCTTCTAGGAAATGTGACTAAATCTTGTGACTTATACTCTAATCAATTTTCAGCCCACAGTAAGGTTAAACCACAGGGGGAATTAACTTCGTCTTTGAATATGTATTTCTACTAG
Source organism: Pseudoxyrhopus heterurus (assembly GCA_032468235.1). Classification (NCBI taxonomy): domain Eukaryota; kingdom Metazoa; phylum Chordata; class Lepidosauria; order Squamata; genus Pseudoxyrhopus; species Pseudoxyrhopus heterurus. Next base: position 153,385 of record JANHJO010003144.1, read on the forward strand.
CAGGAAGGAGTCCTGGAGAATTTAACCCTGTCACTGGACCCATGGATAAGAGGTTGAGGCTAAGAAGTACATGGTGTAGAGCTAGATGTATCTTGAGGATACATGATAAGAGTATGCCGTGGGAGAACCAGGGGTAATAAACGATGCCTTTGATATTATTGTGGGCACCTTTATAAAACTCATCACCATAATATGTTTCATGCAGGAAAATCCCCCTCAATTCCTAGCAGTAAAATAAGTGGGTTGAGGTCTTGGAAACTATGATTTACTTTTTCACTCAGCAAGAGGTGCATTTATCACTTTACAGCCTCATTTTGGTGTTCACTGCCTGTATGAATCCCACATGGTCCGGGAAGTCCCAAGTCCCCCTTGTTATCTGATGTGGCTGTGCTCCCAGCTGCCCTGCTCGTTGTCCACAGACTGCTGCTTCTACATTTCAAGCACTACCGTGTAATTTGATGCTTTTGAGGGAGATGTGAATGACATATATTAGTTCTGCCTCATTGGTACCTTGCTACTAACCCCCAAATCTATGAAGGGATTCCAATCTCATAGGTTTGGTTTTTAGGGTATTGGTTAGATGCCTCTAGGAAATAAAACAGGCAGGCTGAGGTTAGGATTTCCTGGTAATACATGGGCACATTAGCAGGGAAAGAAACATCCAGGCGTTGAGGCATCCAGGCATTGAGTTAGACATCGTTGAGCTAGTACTGTGTTGAATCTTTGGGGAGCCTGGATTTCTGGGCTAGGACTGGACTAGGACTGTATAGCCAAGGATCCAATAGGGAAGTTACAGCCTGGTACTTTTCCTTAGCTCTGTTGCGTGGCCTCAGAAGCCAAGCATCTATTTGATCTTCCAGCTTCCAGAGCTGACAAACTTTTATCAAGCTTATCACAGCTTTTTTATTAGCAGCTTCTAAGTGCCCAAGTGCACAATACATTGTGTGGACCAATTAAGGTTTTCCTTTCTCTTGCTGTCAGGATCCAGAGGGTCTTTCCCCCCAACAAATTAGATGCACCCATATTCAATATTGAACTGACACAGGATTTGGGTTTCCCATTCAGAGTCCCTCTCATGTATACTGCCCTCTGTGTCTAGCTATCTATAGTGTGGCAGTAGCCTTGGGGAAGGCTTTCCATGATTTTCCTGGATCTTGGTGGCTCAGCAGAAGTAAATTGGGTGCAGGATGATTGGAAAGTGAAAGTGAATCTGGTGAGTTCAGTCCCTATCCTAGCACTGCCAGCCTAACATTTCTCTTTTCGTTCATTGCGATTTCTACTAAACAGATTTTTGATACTTTATAATGCCAATTTTTGCCACTGCAATACTACCTTTAGCTCTCTTCAGAAAAACTTGAATTTTCAGAGGTGGCTGGGTTGTCACCATGTTAATTCAAAACTTGAACTTGAAGGGAAATGTTTGCTCTATTTTTGTGTTCCAGGGCCAGTCCCACCTATTCAGAAATGCTTAGTCAACACATTCATTATGTGGTGAGGGAACTGATGCTGCAGTCTTGTGAGTGCATTTACCAGGGAAAGGAAACAAAATTGAGGACAATCCCTTGACACATTTCTACATAATGGGAACTTCTGCTTATTTTATGGAGAAAAAAGAAACCAACAATGCTTTGCGGAAGGGTTTCCCCACCTTGGCAACTTTAAGATGAGTGGACTTCAATTCCCAGAATTCCTCAGCCAGCCATGGGAATCTGCGTAACTAAGCTGGGGAATTCTGGGAGTTGAAATCTACCTGTCTTCAAGGTGCCATGGTTGAGAAACACTGTTTTACACTGTACCATGGAAATCTGGGGTTTCTCTCAATTTATTCATTACAATATTTATTAGCCATTGTTTGTCCGACACAGAGGTTGCTAAGCAGTCGACCAACTTAATTCTTTACACAGGACAATGCCAATTTGAAGGGCAGAGTTGTGAAATAGGAAGGCAGCTTCAGAGTTGCATTGCTGAAACTGAAAAGGGATCCGACTCTGATTTTGTTTCTTCTGATAGTGGGATGCATAGCATTCCCTTAAAAGAAGATGGTTCTACAAGCAGCTTCCTTGTGTAGCAGGAAACATCAGATAACATGGTATCCAACATTTTGAGCCTTATAAATAAGAAAAAGCCTCCAACAGAAGTTGGAAGCCAACCATAAGCTAGGCATAAGGGCAATATAATACTGTACGGTTTACAAACTGAAAACTAGGAAGCAATCTAAACTGCAACGTCTCCTTCCAATCGTAGTTTCCTAATATTCTTTTCAAGGGAGGCCATGTAGACAGTTGCTGTAATGGAAATGTGAAGCACCTGCACCTGGAGCCTCTTCAGTCCATTCAGTCGATGCAATAGCAAGAGCATGCCTCATTCACACAAATGTTAACGGGTGCCCTTCATGGGTTTCTCTGCCACAGAACATGTGGCTGATCAGAGGAAACTTGCCACATTACAGCGATGTTCCCCAGACACAGAATTCATGCAAACATTGTGAAGATAGTCCTCCGGTGATGTTTGTGCGGGTATGTCTTCTCACCATGGTCCCATGCACATACGTTCATAATTTTGTTTCCCTCAGGTGTTTGTGAGCAGCTGCCTTTTTATTGCAAGAGCAGATGCAACCAGCCTGGTGTGAAATATTTGCAGAAGCCAAGGGGGTTCCTGGAAGCATCAGGAACCTTAAAATATGTTTAAAATCCAGAGCTTCCTGGTGCTTTTCCTTCCTTGTCTCTGCTGCTCAGTCTCTAGCATGCTTTCCTTTACTGCCCACTCTTTTGTGCCTGCACTCATTTGAATTGGGGTGTTCCAGAATTCAAGACAATAATTGAATGGCTGGGTTTTCATTGGGGGAAACCAAATTTTCTGCCACCATTTTGAGCTTAAGGATATAAAATGGTCACATCTGCTTTGAAAAATGGCTCCCCCACTTCAGAACTTTAAAAACTTCATTTCAAAGGGTAGAAATTTCTGTGTTCAAGTACGACGGGCAAAAATGCTTGTGGAAGAAGGATGAAAGAATGATAGACTGCAAAGGGTGGGCCACAGCTCCAAATTGCTGCTTTCTCTAAGATGAGTACTAATTTGCAGACCATTTCTGCCTCAATGCAACAATGTACATCCTTGTTGACATTAAATGAAAAAGAAAGAGGCAAACTTGCTTATCATTATCATAGAAATGGGTCTCCAAACTCAGGAAGACCTACCCTGAAGATTTCCCCCAGGACTCCCAACAAGGATAGTGTGTAAAATGGACTCCTGATGAAATCCTGAGATGAGCGGCTCACTGAGAAATGCACTGCTAAGGGCTCTTAGTCAAATGAGTCTTTGAAACTGTCAGTCCAAGCATTCCAGAAAGATCCTATGGTCAGTATATCAATTGCCCCTGAGAAGTCCGAGCAGGAACAATATGGATGCCCTGTCTGTGTCTAATTGCTGAGACAGCTCATTCACCAATGAGGTCAATGTAATTATACAGCCCCCAAACTGAAAAATAAACTGAAATGAGGAGTGAATCTGTGTTAAACTTCAACAAGTGAGCATAACAAGAGGACTCTTAATTATTCCAACATCTGTGGAAAGGAAAATTCTGCCAAGCATGCTTTTTCCAGGAAATTCTTGACTCTTGCTGATACCGTTTTTCTTCAGAGAGCAAAGAAAGGATCAATAAGACTTGATAGTAATCAGTATAAACTTGGTCAAAGATGTGGAAATAGCAAGAAGATTGGGAGAATTGCTGTATCTGATTTGAGGGAAAACTGAAACTAAGTGCAGCTGAATGCATATATAGAGTTCAGGAAAGTGATTTGCAATAAAAGCAGAGCAATATAACTAGGATTCCAAGGCAAGATAAACTAATGGGATAAAGAGTTCAAAATGGGTGGGAGTTCTTAAAAAAACAGTCTTGGTTGAGAGGAGGAGTGTTACAGGAGGCAACCAGAAAGAACAGGATGAATGGACAGTATTGAAGTTGGAGTCTGATAGAAATATGGTCACAGAATATTGGTTTATACTGAATGTTTAAATCTTTTTGACCAGTTGAATTGCATCCTAGAATATTGGAGGACTTTCTGGTTTTATGCATTGAGAAATCCTGAGGTACCAGGCAGCTAGAGGGTTGTACCTATCTACAGAAAGGAGAAAAAGTTATAGAGAGATCATAGTGTGATTTATTATTAATAATATCCTGCCAGACTAACGTTATTTCACTTTGGCAACAATGAAGTTATTACCAGGAAACATGGATTTTTCAAGAAGCCATTGTCAGACTAAATTGATTTCATTTTTGGGTCAGGTGATTTCCTTAGCATCTGTGGAAATTCTATAGCATACCTTGTAAAACAGGGTTGTCAAACTCCTGGCCCATGGGCCAGATGTGTCATGCGCTGGCCACGCCCATGCCCAGTTTAGCGAAGGGGGAAAGAAAAATCCCAATGTGTCACGTGTCACTGCCCTGACGACATGAGTTTGACACCCCTGTTGTAAAGCATTTGACAAAGTGTCCCATGATACTCTTATTAGCAAGTTGTAGACATGGCAGTTAGGTGGATATATAGGCACGTCAAAAATAAAAACAGATTTAGAAGACAACAAAGATGATACGGGGAAAAGAAGTCCTATGAAGAGTGGCTGAAGGAAGAGGGAGTATTTAACTGTGACAAGAAAAGACTGGCAGCACTCTTCAAACATCTAAAAGGATGTCACGCAGGAGAAAGTTGAAAGAAGTTGCCAGAGATGCTGGAGACAGAATAATTAATTGAAGTTAAAGGACAGCAGATTGACTGGATGTTGGGAAAAAGCATCAAAGTAGTTTGACATTGGAATCCAATTACACAGAGATGTGGCACTTTTCCCTTTGCTGGGATACCTTCAATCTGGATTCTTCCATGAAGCAAAGGGCTGCACTCCATGGCTCAAATGGACCCTTCCAACTCTTTGACTCTGTGAGGATAAGTGGTAGTTACCAAGCCCATGTTTATCAAACTATTGCTGGGTGGGGTGGGGAAATGTAATGCTTTCTGTTTATGCCAATTTCTCCTAGGTAGTTGTTTTTCTTCTAGCTGGCTGGTTTTCTCTCTCTCTCTCTCTCTCCAGCCATTGACTTGCAAGTAGAATGGGCTGGGAACAATTGGCTTGCATCAAATCTCCAGTTTTCAAGAAGAATTTATTATAAATCATATTCTAGAAATGTTCCTCATCTCCTTTGGATCTAAGGCCAAGATGGGGCCAAAAGCCCTGTTTTAGGCCTAAAATATTTTATGTTGCTGCTTCTTAGAAATGCTGAAGTTTCCGTACAGTATACGGTCATAGGCCGTGCTGTTGCTTTCATAACAAGGAAGTATTTGGAATAAAGTATGCACATTACACAATTTACATACTTTTATTTGGCTTGGCTTTGTTCCTGTAATTAGCAGTTAACAAAAAACGGAAAACAAAATTATAGGTTTACAAAAGAATTATATGTTAGCAAAAAGAGATAAAGAGGTAGGCAGGTAGACAAAGGCTGAGAGAAGAAGCCAGATTTTCAGCAGGTAAAGAGGGAATCACAGCTAAAAGGCAGGTAGGGATGCTAGTTTGGGATACTAAAAATCTGTTGGGCTGTTGTTCCAATGCAAAACAAAAAGCCTTGGTCCTTATGAAGCCAATTCCATTCCAGATGCTAATTATTTTTTTTATCTTTCTAGAATTCATGTATGCTCGTGTCCATGGTTCATCCACCTTAGTGTGCATTACTGCCAAATCATTGGAGGCTTGAAGCAGTCTAGATGCCCAGCCAATATAAAGGCACAGCTGGTCAGCACTTGGGGCAGGGGAGAGCCATTCAGAAACTCAGTCCTGCTTTCATTAACTCTAAATCCATGCTGAGTCCAGAAACTGATTGCTTCACCCGGCTTACTGCAGAGCTGGCCTTGGACATACAGATAATATGAATGGTGAAAAGTAAACCTAAGCATTACAAAATAATGGAGTTGGAAGGGACCTTGGAGTTTTTCTAGTTGAACCCCCTGCTCTAGCACAAAACTCTTTTCAGATAAATGGTTCTCCAATCTTTTCTTAAAAACCTCCAGTGTTGGAGCATTCACAATTTCTGGAGGCAAGCTGTTCCACTGATTGTTCTCACCGTTAGGAAATTTCTCCTTAGTTCTAGGTTGCTTCTCTCCTTAGTTTCCATTCATTTGTTCTTCTCCTGCCTTCAAGTGCTTTGGAGAATAGGATGACCCTTTCTTCTTTGTGGCAAACCCTTAGATATTGGAACACATGTCACTCCAGTCCTTCTTTTCATTAAACTAGACATACTCAATTCCTGCAACCGTTCTTCCTATGTTTTAGCCTCCAGCCCCTTAATCATCTTTGTTGCTCTTCTCTGCACTCTCAACATCTTTTTATATTGTGGCGACTAAAACTGGATGCAGTGTATTCCAAGAGTGGTCTTACCAAGGCATTATAAAGTGGTATTATAAAATAGTATAATTCCAAGTTGGATTTCAGCAGGAGTTAAGAAAGCGTGAGCTGTATGTGACTCCCCAGGATTCCAAGATTAAAATGCTGAAATTTACCAATGCTATTTTTGGGGGGGAGGGATGTAAAAATGTGAATAAGGAGCAATAGGAGCAGGAAGCTTTCTTATCCCCATCCCCACCCACTGAAGATCCCAAATTAGCCTGATGAATGACAGTTTTATGCTGTTTCAGAAGGACAAGATTTAAGATAAGAGAAGTTTGGTTCCAAGAGGCCCTCTGCTCCTATTCCCATCCTTAAAAAAAGAAAGTTCAAAGAGTTTCAGCCCTACCCAAATCCCCAGATATCCTTCAGAAGAGAGAAAACCTGAGCTGCAGTCTATGGCCCTTTATAGCTCACTGCATTACTCTTTCTTTTAGGCTTGAACATTTAAAATAATGCCTGGAGCAGAAAAAGCAGGCTGGATTTTGTGCTTCTTACTTCCATTACAGAAATTAAGACATCCGCTGGTGCAAGAGAAAATGTTATAATATCTATAACATGTCCTGTGCCAAGAAAAGAAGATTAAGATGCCTCTCTCTAAAAAGAACAGGAGAAGGATTTCGCTGAGAGCAAGCCAGTTAACTAACCATGTTTTTTACTCTCCCTTAATTCTAAGGATTACTATGTGGTAAGGTTATTTTTTCTTACCCAACTGTTAAGTTGGCATCTAGGAGAATATAATACTCTACATATTATTTTAGCTATGGGTCTTTTAAAGCTCTAAAGTGAGTGCAAAGTGTTTGTTAGATTTTGACTAAGCAGGACTAGATCCAGATTGCTAGTCAGCTGTGATTCTCATTGACCAATCCTATCTCAACATAATGTAGTTTTGACTGGGTGTTATAATGCCAATATGAAAGGTATACAATCTTAAGATATTTACCCAAAGATCAGGAATGGGACTTTACTTAAGAGATGAAAGAATCTACAATATCCAAGAGCAAACTATTTGTTTCCCTTTACTATTCACTATTTACCAATTCTGTTTGGTAAGGATCTCCAAAATCTCTACTATGTTTTACCGATCACTTGATTGTTTAAGTTAGTCCTACAGTGCGGATATGCTATTATTCAGATAATAATCCCATTAAAACGGGAGATAAAAATATTCAGTGTTTGTCCCAGGAGTTTTCATATTAAAATAAAGCAGCCATCCCCAGTCTGGTGCCCTCCAAATGTGAGTCACTGCAACCACCTTCCTCTGCAGCCTTTTCTTTTCGAACATGGTTTATAAGGGGCTAATTGAAATCTTAAGCCTTCCAGGGACATACCCCCCCCTTTCATCTCTTAAAATCACTGGAAATCTCCCCACAGTCCCTCTCCCCCAAAACATGTGTTGGATTCTCCCATTTGTGGAATGCAACCCTCAACACGGTGCAGTGTTCAGCCTGATGAAAGTGTGTACTCCTATAGTAGGGCAATAATCAAAGAGTAGCAGATTGGGGAAGGTTGGTGATAATCTATATCTGTAAGCCTTTGAACTTTATAACTCTACTGAGGACTGGTTAACTGACACAATCATCTCTTTGTCTTTCTTGCTTTTCTTCTTCTCCTGCTTGAAAAAAAATCCTCTGATAAACTGAACACAGTACCCTGTTTAACATCACACTCAGATATTTTAAGTGTCACTCCAGGATGTTTGGATAAAAATATGTTATTCTATGAACCAACAGGCTGCCAGCTTTCAGCTGATGGAAATGCTTTCAGTATAGAGATGACCTGTCAAATTATTTGCTGTATAGAAGGCAGAGAGATAGCAATAAAATAACGTAAATAATTCCAGGAAACATTGATGGTTTTCCATGATTGAAACCGCTGCAGGCATATGTAGTTTCTCAGTATAGATGCTTTTAGCACATGTCAAATTCCATAAACAGCCATCACTGATGGAGACAGATGACTTTTAAACAAGGTTAACTACCTTTTAAATATATACTTGGACTCTTAAAATAACAGGTTTCTTGGTTAATGTCAGGGAAGAAATGGCCAATCAATTCAGGTTCCTCAAATTTAGGTCATAGCAAATCTTCCTGAGCATTACTTGGGAAATAAATTGCTAACCCCATTGTTACTATGGCAAAAGAAAATAAGCCAGCGGGCACCCTCAGAGCCTGCACAGAGCCTGCTGCCGCAATAGAAAAATAGGGGTTCAAAACCAGGGGTATAGGTAAGGCACTGTGTCCCTCTTATAACAAATAGGAAATTGCCCATTGATCAACCACATTTTTTCCAAAAGTGTCATTTGCAATCTGACATCTTTGGCAAACTGATTGATAAACTGGAGGCAGTCAAACTGCTGGCAAATGTTAGTGGAGTTTCAGAAAGAAATCTCAGCGTAAGTGATGGTGGTGGTGGATAAATATTTATCAGTATCTCTCCGCTGCTATCTAATGGTCAGCCAATTTTTTTTCCTGCTCAAACATGGCAGCCCTTTTTGACTGATAATGTGCCATCAAGTAAAGTTGGTGTCAGCTCTTAGTGATCACCTATATATATTTTATACATAATGATATGTCCCTAACTAGTCCTTCAGGTCTTCCAGTGGTGCACCTATCACTAGTAGAACACCAGAATAACAGTTGGAAGGTACCTTGGATGTCCTCTAGTCCAGCCCCCTGCCCTATACCATTTTCAACAAATGGTTGTCCAACTTCTTAAAAACCTCTAATAGTGGAGCACCCACAACTTATGGAGGCAAGCCATTCCACTTATGAATTGATCTCACTGTTAGGAAATTTCTCCTTAGTTCTAGATTGGTTCTCTCCTTGATTAGTTTCCACCCATTGCTTCCTGTCTTGCCTTCAGGTGCTTTGTAGAATAGATTGATCTCCCCCTCTTCTTTGTGGTAGCCCCTGAGATATTGGAACACTGCTGTCATCTGACCCCTAGTTCTTCTTTTCATTAAATTAGACATACCTGATTCTTGCAACTGATCTTCATACGTTTTAACCTCTAGTCCCCTAATCATCTTCGTTGCTATCTTGCTGCTGGTCATTTTCAATCTCTTCTTTCTTCCCAGCCTTCTCCCCTGAGCTGATTCTTTGCATAATGTGTCCAAAATAGGATAATTTGAATCTTGTAAAATTCCCTGTTCTGATATCAAAGGAATGGACACATTGCCAAAAAGCTGGTTGTGTAAATCTAATGTTTTTTTTATGAAGGATGAAGTCCATGTTAAGTTCTTTAAATTCTACCAGGACTTTGCAGCAAGAAATGGAGAGCAGATGGAACGTAGTCTATGCTGGAAGGCGTGCAGTAGGAAAAATTAGCAATTCAGCAAATGGAGCACATGATATCCAGAAAGAGACCTTACTCAGTAAACTCCCACTTTAGCCATTAAATACACAGAAGCGAAAGTGCCTCTCAATCTGTAATGCCACGGAGGCTCTGCACATGGCAGGAACCGCACACAGCCAACTGTCTCTCATCCCCCACTCCCCTCTAAATCACCTTGTTCTCATCATATGAACTGTCTCCCGCTGGATGGCAGTGTAGTTGCCATGGTGATAGGGAGATGCTGGTTGCCTTGATAAGCTGAGATTTAAGTCTCTCCACCCACGCAGCCTAGACCAATTCTCTATGCTCCTTCCTCCTCCTTCGCAGGAGGCCTTCAGATGAGGTGGTAAAGAGAACAGAACCCTCTGCGCTTGGGAGGGTGTGCAAAAGCATTTGGACTGGATTCCTGCTGGAAGACTGGCAATGGTGGGCCAAATAGGCTTCCCTCAGTAGGTGTGGAAAAAAGGGCGGTATCTTAGCGACTGTCTCCATGGAGGCCCCTTCACACAAACCACGATAGCTCATTAATATGCAGCTGCTGTTTTAATTTCACCACGGTCTCTCTCTCTTCTCCCTCTCCTTCTCCCTCCTGCACTTAATGGGCCTGTCCTTCCCCGCCAGAACTGTGTGGGTCTTTAAGGTATGCCATCCCATGTCTAGTTCTTAATTTGCTGTTTCAATGGAAATCCTCTCCTCCACTTCACGACCTTTCAAATGACTTACACTGTCAATTTACATGTAGAAGAAAAAAGAATTGGATTACTTTGCAGTAGGTATCTTGCTTTGGGGGCCCTAACTGAATCCCATGGTTTTTAACCATAGTGCACTACAGTCTCCCTCAGTCTCCAGCAGCATTGCTGCTCCAGGTTGATAGGAGCTGCAGTCCTGCGCATGTGGAAGGCGCTATAATTTGGTATCTTTGCCCTGTCATATTGCAGTTGGAATTGGATGTGGGCAAACAGGTCACCTGACTGATTGTCTCGATCAATCAATCAGTCAGTTGCCTGATACAGTTGCCCGTCTCACGGCAGTGATTCTGAATCTTCACTCTGTCAGGCCAAAGTAAAGAACATGCTCTGGAAAATTCTGAGGTGAGCTGTGTTCTAAAATAAGAAATGATCATTGCTCTCTTTTAACACAATTTTGTGATGATCATTATTTTGCAAGAACTGTTAGGAAGGTAACTCTCTGTTGAGGCTGAGCAGTCGACACCCTGCTTTGCAGCCAATTATTAATCTGTCATTCTATCCGGGATCTCTGAAATATTTTGACAATGTGAAGTTAAAGATACAACTAATAAGAGATTGCCTCGTTTAGTCCCAGGCCTGCCTAGCCAATGCTGTCCCCACAATGACCAACCAGATGCTTTGGGGAATTAACTGACATATATGTGGTTGTATCTTGCTTTTCCCTGATGGGGCAAACGCCAAGAAGCTTGAGTATGGGAGGTCCATAAGATGGGCGTGACACAATACGAATCTCCCATCATTTCTCCTGTAACTAGTAGTTGCTTTCAATAATAGAGCCATCGTGACTTAGAAGGTGTTGATTAGGGAGCTGCTGTGGCTCAAGTGGTAAGATAACAGTACTGCAGTACTGCAGATCAGCAGTTTGGCTGATCGAATC
>JANHJO010003144.1:176090-189742 GCA_032468235.1 Pseudoxyrhopus heterurus
GAGTCGACCTTGAGCCTGGTGGGATTTGAACTTGCTAAATTGCAGGCAGCTGGTGCTAATTACAAGCTCTCTAACCGTTGTGCCACCAAGGCTCCCATTGTCTTCAGAGGGTCTGCTGAGGGACCCCCTCCTCTATTGATCCATGAGTGACATCCTCAGTGGGAGACAATATGTCACGGAATGCTCTCACCCTGAAACTATATGTGGCCCCAACTCTTCTTATACTTCATTCACAAATTAAAGTAACATTATTCAAACTGATTTTGGACCTTAGTTGATGTGGGTGCCTGTAATTATATGGTTTTTAATTGCATTGTATGTTTGTATATTATTGTTTTTGTTTTGCCATTCCCTGCCCAAGATCCATTAGGATTGGGGCAGGTTAAAATATAGATAGATAGACAGCGACAGAGACAGATAAAATGCTACTTATATGGTAGTTTGTGGTCGCTCTGCAGGGTTACCCTAGCAATCAGGTTGATTTAAAAAACCAGCTTTCCACTTGTTGCAAGCTATCAGTGGGCCCAGGGCCCATTCCTTTCATATGCTTAAATGGGCCAGTTGGGAGAATATGGTTTGTTGCGATAACGATCTGTGGTTAATTGACTCCAGTTAGCAAAACTCCAAGAGAGTCCATTCAGCTCAAAACTTACCCCCATATGAACACGTTACACTAAACCAGTCAGCTGTGTTGGAAGATTATCAAAACCCTATCAATTGTCTTTTGGGGGGGAAATTGCTCAAGAGAAAAAATGGCTACAAAAGCATTACAGGAAGTTCTCATTTAGTGACTGCCTTGGACTGCCTTAACCTGTTCACGGTTAAGATAGCAATAAAGTAACTTTGCAACCAATCCTCACATTTATGATCTCCACAAATCTGCAAAGCAAAGGAAAGCTGTAGTAAGATTGTAATCATAGTCATGGACCACTTCACTTAACAACTGAGTTGCCAGTTCCAAATGTGGTCACTAAATGAGGACTACTTGTATAGAACTCACTGCTAAACCCTGCCAGAAAACATACCTTCCCAACAGGGATGAGCTACTGGACTCAACTTGCACAGGTTGCTAGATAACTGATCAATGGGGAAAAGGCTAGTGATCACAAGAAGTATTGCCAGTTTTCTCCTTGACCAGTGTTTCACATCCTTGACAACTTTAAGATGGGTGGAGCAATTCTTGCAAAGAATTGTGGCTGGAAATTCTGGAAGTTGAAATCCACATTTTTAAAAGTTGTTAAGATAGCAATACCACTTCACGGTGCTTTGTGGCCCTCTCTACGCGGTTTACAGAGTCAGCATATTGCCCCCAACAATCTGGGTCCTCAATTTACTGACCTTGGAAGGATGGAAGGTTGAATCGACCTTGAGCCTGGTGAGAATTGAACCCTTGGCAGTCAGCAGAATTAGCCTGCAATACTGCATTCTAACCACTGTGCCACCACGGAACGTGGTGATTGTGAAACATTGTTCTAGTTAAGTTACCTAGTTAAGGAATGACTTAACAAAATTATATCTGAATGTTTATAAAGCTGGCTAAGCTAATTGAGTTGGGGAAGAGGTTCTATCATTTGGCTTATTCTTTATATGAAAAGTGTTTTTTTTATTAATATAGCAGTCATTATTTACAAAGATGATTCATGCAGTGCTTCTGTTTGCCTTTGATTCCTATGTTTAAGGTAGCCTCTCTGTTAACAAATGAGAGAGAAGGGATGTTTAAAAAGAGAACATTTTTGCACCCTCTGCTTAATTTTGCAGTGGGAGAAAGACAACAGGAACTATCTACCAAAAAAACTCTATAGGGGTTTGTGATTTTGAATTTAGTTATGTAAGAAATTATACACATTTCATAACTTCCCAGAATTAAAAGAGACCATTTTTGCCACTCTTTAGAGACTCTTATCTACTTGCAAAAATGGCATTTCTAATCACTCAATGCCAAGAAACTGCAAACTTCAGCTCTGTAGGTCTTACTTCAAAGTAGCTGTGCTTATGGTCAGTTAAAACTTAAAGTACCAGCAGCAAATAAGTTTATGATTATATGGGTGACAGTCAAGGAATTTTAATGGAGGTAGCTTGACTGCAATTCAGATCTGTATTCCAGAGTTTGATCTTCATACAGATACTAGACTTAGAACCATTGTTTAACCATCTGAAGTTAGAACAGCACTGAAAAAGTGACTTGCATTCCTCACACTTATGACAGTTGCATCATTTCCATGGTCACATCATGGAAATGCAGGTGCTTGGCAACTGGCATGTATTTACAATGGTTGCAATGTCCCAGGATCATGTGATCGCCATTTGTGACCTTTGCAGCTGGCTTCCAACAAGCAAAATCAACGAGGGAAGCCAGATTTGCTTAACAACTGCATGATTCATTTAATGACTACAATGATTTGCCTAACAACTGTGGTAAAAGTTGTAAAATCAAGCACAACTCACTTAAAAATGCCTTGCTTAGCAACAGAAATTCTGGTCCCAATTGTGATTGTAACTCAAGGACTATCTGTAGCTTAATACAAATTAATACATCTAAGAGCCGTGGTGGTGCAGTGGTTAGAATGCAATATTGCACGCTAATTCTGCCAACTGCCAGCAGTTCAATCCTGACCAGCTCAAGGTTGATTCATTTTTCCATCCTTCTGAGGTCTGTAAAATAAGGACCCAGATTGTTGAGGGCAATATGCTGGCTCTGTAAACCGCGTAGAGCGGGCTGTAAAGCACTATGGAGACGTATATAAGTCTAAGTGCTATTGCTATTGCTATATCTGAAGGCTTAGGAAGAATTAAATTAAAAGAATAATACTTCATCATTTGTAGGAAATAGTGAAGACTGGCTAACTTTCAAGCAGGCATTAGGATACAAAATCAAACAATAAATACGAAACATAGTTGCTTTTCAAAAAACAAAGTAATAGCCTGAGTTATAAAATGTAATACTGGACACAGAAACAATATTAAGATAAACAACAATTTTAAAAGAAGGTATTAAGGTAGGTTGAGAATTGAAATACGATGTTCTTGCAAAACAATTTTTCCAGAACTAAACCTAGAATATAATATGGCAGCAATGTTTTTTCGCTTTGGATCCTTCAAGGTAAAATGGATGTGAGCAATCCACAGGTGAAAGGATGTTTATAATTTCTAAGCTCTGAATAAGAGTCTGTATAATTTTCTGCTGAATTCTGACAGGAATTTAAATATTTTAATAAACCAACTGTTCTCAGAGTTTCCACAAATTTTGGAAAAAAAAATGGGCTGGAAATTTCTCCATCCACTTTGGTGATGACATCATTAGGATCACCATTGTCCCCTTTAATTCTTGCTGCCAAATAAATTATTACATTTGTGCCTCCTCCCTCAGCTGCAAAGGGTTATTGCCAGAAAACAGAGATGCAAAGCCAGTTTTAGAATGGACTTCCACTTTCAGGAATGAAAGATATAAGACAAATGAAACATTGGGACTGCTTAATGAACACTGAAAGAAGACACAATAACAGGTTTGATTTAAAAAAAAAAAATATCCCAGAGCATGAAATGCTCTCCGTGGTCAATGGACGGATGAGAATACTGAATTGTGGACATCAAATGTAACGTTAGGAAACTCAAATAGCCTGTCACCTCTGCCTAGGATTGTTGAGTCAGTGTCGCAAATGTCCATCTTTCCTTTACCACTAGGCGAAAGCAGCAGACCCTGGAAGCAGAAGAAGCCAAGCAGCGATTGAAGGAGCAATCCATCTTTGTAAGTGAAGCTTCAGGAGCTGGGTGAAGGTTACCCAGTTGTGCAGCCGGCTCCCTACAGGATCTTGGCAGGAGGAAGAATGGAGCACCAAGGCTGGCTGGGGACTTTGGGGGACTGATTCTGCAGCCAGGGAGAGGGCACTCTTCCCCAAGGGCTCTCCCTTGCTCCAGCTTAATGCTAGGTCAGGGCATAAATAGGGCTTTTTGGTGTGGTTGAGGTGCCCTGGGGCTGACGCTGACCTCTCTCCCTAGGGGGAGCAGGAGGACGATGAAGACAGGCAGCAGCCCAAAAAGTCTGAGTCGGAGGTGGAGGTGAGTGCGGCCCCGGGGCACAGCATGCATTGTCTAGGCAAAAGACTCCCATTGCACCCTGCTAGGGCACTGCTGCATGAGGTTGTGGCATTGTGTGCAAAGATTCAGCAGGGAAAGGTAGGCTTCAGTTTGATGGCTGTGATCTAGCTGGAGTTGTATGTCGATGAATGGAGTCTTGTGTTTAAGCAGAAGGGTTGGGCCTAGTTTTATCTTGGGGGGAAATCAACATGTGTGTGTGTGTGTGTGTTCTCCTTTGCTGTGTATTCATTTCGTTGGAAGCCAGTTTGTCGTGCTGTTTCTCTTGATGTCACTCTGTGCCATTGTTCCTGCTGGAGGGGCATGGGGGCACATTGCATATGCGTGGCACGTGTCTACTTTTGTCACTCTTGACCTGGCTACTGCATGGAAAGGATGGGGCAGAGAGTTCAGTCTGTATTTAAGGCAGCGGGTATGTGAAGGGCTGTGCCGTGCTTGACCCTTGTCTCTCTCTCCCCCTTCCCCTCGCTCCCTGGTAGGAGGCAGCTGCCATTATTGCTCAGCGGCCTGAGAACCCTCGGGAGTTCTTCCGGCAGCAAGAACGAGTGGCTTCGGCCAGCTCTGAGGCACCCTCGCCCTTCAACAGAACAGGTAGGGAGCTTTCAAGGTCTCCTGCTCTGGAAAGAGGAAAGCAAAAATGCAACAGTGGCTTTTCAAGGGACATAACCGTAGAAAGGTGGCAATGCGGGTTTGGGGGTTTATTGTCAACACTTAGGTGGTCTTTGCATTGGAAAGTGAGAAAACTTTGCACTTTGATGTTTAAAACACATGGAATATCCAGAGACCATGGCAACTTCTGCCACTGGGAGAATCTAGGCAGAGAACGATTGTGGAAGAAAAAGACAGACTGGGTGGTTGCTGTTTTTGTGATATAGGCAAGCACCTTAAGCCAGCACCTTATATAATCTAACTTAAAAGGGGGGGTACCTTCTAACATGAATAGAAGGACACCATTCCATTTAGCATATAAACAGGTTTTGAAACTCACACTCACAGAATATGATTGAATCCATAGAATTTGATATGTATGTGCATTGATTTTGAAATTTGGAATGTGTACATGCACATTCCAAAGGCATAGGCCTCCATTCCTAACCAAAGTGACCCCAGGATGGCAAACTATGTGTTTGACATCACAATACAGCATTATATTGCACCAAGTATACAAGGGGAGGAGTTTATATCATGATGTCACAACATTTTTTTTACCTGCTTGCTCAGTTCCTTCTCTTCAGAGGCACCACATATTAATGTTGCAAAGCATTTGCACTTCCTGTCATGGGTAGTACGGGAAGCATGATGAGGGATGAAAAGCATTGCTTTATTTATTCTAATATTTAAATACTGCTCCTATCATCAGACTCCAGGTGGTCCCAAAACAATAATATATAAGATCAAATAAAATCCAAGCTCATATCACTATCCTTGCACAATGAAAATCAAATTGTTTAGCAAACTATTCAAAAGGCACTTAAGGTTTGAATGATCCAATAAAATTATCTTTGTTGCTTCCTGGAGACGGTGGTGGGGCCATCTTGGCTTCTGGGAGAATCAGTTTTTCACAATGTGATGGGGGTGGCGGTGAAGTGTGTGCGAAGGCTGTAATTGAATAAGAAGTGCAGGATCAGTAGGGAGTATCCTTATCCACTAGCAAGTAAGATCTGCTCCTTAGGACACAGATGCAGTCTTTGAGAGGTGGAGCTAAACTGAAGGTTTTTAATGAAGTCAGATTGATGATCTGGGATGGCCAATAGCCTTAATGCACGTTACAATCTCCTGAGCTGCTTCTGCAAGAAATGGGAGGTAGGCAGCTCAGGGCAGCCATTGTTAGTGTACTGATCCTTTGCTGCACCTATACTGTGACTTATTCTGTCTCCTTTTGGGTTGACCCCAAGAGCTGGCCAACCACTTCTGTCCCTACCTGCAATAAGTCAAAAGCCGTACTTTCTGAAATCTTCTGCATTATGCCTTATGTTTTGGACCTCCATATTGTCTATTTGGTTGGCTCTTTGGGGACTCAGATATAGTTACTTCAAGTACAAATTCATTTCCCATCACTACCGACATCTCCTGCCTCTTGGCTCTCTCTTTTCTTCCCTCAACCTTCCTGCATAGCTCCTCAAGCCCTTCACACCGATCTGTCTTGGCCCTCCCGTTCCATAGTCCCCGACTTCGCTTCCCATTTCCTCCTGCACTGCCCCTGGCAGTGTCCTCTCGTTCTCTTTGGCTTCTCAGGGACTTGCCTTCTTTCCCTGCTATCTGGGCTTGGACTTGAGTATGGACCGCCCAGTGGCAGGAGACGGGGGTGGGTAACAGAGTGGACTACTGGAGGGAAGACTGACTGTTCTCTTCTGCTTTCTTTGTCTTCGTCCGTCTGTCTGTCTTTCTCTCAGCAGGTCGTCTGCACTGTCCTTTCATAAAGACACCTGACAGTGGGCCGCCTTCTTCTTCCTCTTCCTCTTCCTCCCCTCCACGGACTCCCTTCCCCTATATCACTTGCCACCGCACACCAAACCTCTCTTCCTTCTTCCCATGTAGGTAGCCAGGTCCCGGCTGGGCTTTGGGAAGTTGGTTTGCAGAGGTGGCTCCTAAAGGGGCTTTGATATACCCCCGGATGCTCTTTTTTTTTTTGCCATGTCCCATCTCATCTCACCTCTGAAAGCAGAAACGGGAGCCAGTAACTGTGCAGGAAGTATCCATCACAGACCGGCTCACGAAAGCTCAGGGATTGGCTTTTCGTTTGGCATCCTGCTTGTGGGCTGGCTGCATGCATCACCATCCACCAATTTATGGATTTATTTAGTGACACCATTTCTGTCCTGTCACAATTTCAGGGACTTTCGGCGGCTTACATAAAGTATAAAACCGAACATAAAAACCGATGCAATTAAAAACAATAAGACAATCTCACCCAAACCAAAACTATAAAGAGTAAAAATTGAGATGTCTTGACGGAATCGGGGAAAGGCTCTCCAGAACAACTTGGCATTTAAAAGCTTCTAAAATGTTAGCAGGGAGGGAAGGGGGAGGTGGCATCCTGGTCAAAGCCAGCAAGGTGTTCCACAGCCTCACACTGTCACAGGAAAGCAGCGCCTCCTCGCTTCAGGTGAAAGCAACGGTGCTGGGAAGAGTGAGGTCTTGAATGAGGTTTCCACAGTAACAATCCTCAGAGAGTTTCTCCATTCATTTGCCCTCCCTCCCCATTAACACAATCTTGGCACATTGGGTTGCTCCGGGAAAACTCCTACATCCAGCCATTGGTTCCCGGGCCAAAGTATTAACACCACCTGGGGCAACCATAGTTTAAGCTTTTGATGTAAATCTCATTTGCTGGAAACGAAAGCACCCGCATGTGAAAACCGACAGCATTTACACGCAGCATGCCTGTTTGTGGGTGGAGGGGAGGAGGATCCCTGTATAGATTGTGTTGGTGGGGAAAAGCCAAGGGTGGCACTCTTGGGTTAATCTGCCCATGTGTGGTGTGGGGACCCTGAGAATCTGGCACAACTGTCTTATCCTATGGCTTGCTGTGGGCTGTGCTTCCGAAAGCAGCTAAAAGAGGGGTATACAGGATGGATACAGCCTGTTATTTTAAAATGTCATTTGGCAGCACGAAAAGCCGCAGCTGCAGCCTTGCATTTCCTTGAGTCAGGCCCTTCTCTATTGTTCTATGATTCTGGGGCTACCTCTGCCTTTTGTCCTCTGGCCCCATCGAAAGCAGGAAATGCAGGGAGGACACTGCTTCACTTTCCAGCATGCTTGTCAGTGAAAAGAAAGGGAGGATGGCCTTGCGCTGTAATACTGTTCCTGGAGGAAGAGAAAGAGAGATACTGGGAGGACCCTGGGTTTCTATTCTCGGCTATGAAATCATGTATTTTTTGGAGGTGCTGTTAGATCGTATTACTCTTTTGGTTTCAAGTGAAGGTGCCACATCTTTTTCTGTATGCACTTGGGGGGCCCTGTGCCTCAGGGACTTGTGGCTTTTGCCTTGTCCGCTCCCTCTTGAGTGCCTATGTGGCTCATTCACAGGCAGCCAGACGGAAACACACAGAAAGGCCTCTGCCTCTGCTAGTAGCCCCTGTGACTCCAGTACGGCTTCCACGCCAGTGGGTGAGCAGATTGAGCGTGCCCTGGATGAGGTGACGCAACAGGATGCTTTAAAAGGTAGGCGCTGCTCCTGTCTCCACAGTCAGTGTTGTCTCTGTTCCCAGACGAATTAGCAGGACGTTGGTTATCGTTGCATTCTGTCCAGTTCACAGAGGCCCAGCCCTGTGCCGCCCTCCAAACACCCCCCTCTTGCTTCCTCCCTCTTGCAGACTCCTCCAGCCCGAGCAGTGAAGAGACAGGCATGGCATCTGCTACGAACTGGGCTCCCCCCAGTGAGGAAAAACCAATGGAGAAAGCGGAAGAGCCTCCTGGGGCTACAGCCTGGCAAGGCCCTGACTGGACAGAACCACAGCAAAGTGGGACTGACCCTGTTGAAGAAGTGGTGCTCCCCGAGTCCAAAGAAGAGCCTCTCTTCCCAGTAGCCCCGCCTCCCAAAGAAGAGCCTCAGTTCCCAGCAGCCCCACTCTCTGTGCAGAGTGAGGATGCTTTAGATCTGGGGGAGGCCTTTGGCTTTTCACAACCACCTGCGCCCCCCTCTGAGAACATTCTTGACCTGTGGCAGAACGACAGCACCGTCGCGGACCCCACCCCGCCTGATGCCTGGGAGCTCCAGCAGGGTGGACCTCCCACTCCAGCCCCGTGGGATCTTCGGGACGGGCCTCCCATGCCTGCCCCCATGCTGGTTGAGGTGGATGTCCCTCCAGGGGCACCAGAGCCCCCATCTTCTGCAGGCCTTCCTGAAGATAACCTCTTGAACTTCAACGACTTGCCTGAGCCCCCAGCAACTTTCTGTGATGCAGATCAGGACGAAGAGCCAGCCAGCATTATTGCTGTGGAAGGGCTGCATCAGATGACGCTCAGCTACCAGCATGCCCTGCAGGAAGCCTCTGGGGTGCACCAGGAGCCCCAGCTGCTCACCAATGGGGAGACTGCCCAAAAGGAAAGCACGCAGGTAAGGGTGATGAGGCTTCAGGACAATTTTGCAATCCCTATGCCGGCCTTCGGAAGCAGAACAAAGTTCACCTGTGGTGCTACTATAACACGGATCCCCGTGGCACACTTTTACAGGCAGGATTCACACCAGAATTAGCTGAAACAAATTTGAGTGGCTTGTGGTTAAGAAGCATGGTGGCAACCCAGCTGTTGTCTTAACTTAGGGTGTAAACCAGGCCATCATATTATGCCAGGGTATGATTGAAGCATAGAATGATATACAAAGAAAATTAGTGGGTTTTGTTAGTTTGGGTTTAAATTTAGCATTTTCTCTGAACTTGAAGTATTTGCTAACCTTGCTACTGGAGAAGTGATATCTAGAGTTTCCTTTCCTGTAAATGAATGAAAAGATGGATGAATTCCTATGCAGTTTTAAATAGTGCTTGTTCCATTCATGTGGATTAACTAATCTTAAGTGATTTTTTTTTTACAACACTTTTGTACAATGAGAGTCGTGAAAAGATGGGCCTTTCCCTATTTTCAAATGCGTGTTAATGAATAGCAACCTTTTGTGCAAATTGTAATGATGTGGAATAGGTAAGCACAGATGATGGTTATTCTGTATTCATAAATTGGGAATAGGCACTGTGAACATCTTTCAAAGGAGAGCACATGCAACAATTTGATTTTCTCTTCCAGACCAGCGAGGGCTATTTTAGCCAATCACAAGATGAAGATTTTAACCAATCAGAAGAACTCTCTGCTAAAGCTCCTCCTCCAGTGTTCTACAATAAGCCCCCAGGTAGGCACTGAGATTTATAGGTGGTCTTAGAGAAATCCATTCCATAACAAAAAAAAACAAGAAATTAATTTAAATGGGAGAAATATAAAATTCTGCATTTGATAGAAAAAAAATGTAAGGTACAAATATAAACTCTGGTAGACCTTGCTTGGCAGTGGTACCTATGAAACGAATCTGGATGTCCTTGTCAACCACAAGTTAAGCATGAGCCACCAGCATGAAACACTGGAAGTTTTTAAGAAGAGATTGGACAACCATTTGTCTGAATGGTATAGGGTTTCCTGCCTGAGCAGGGGGTTGGACTAGAAGACCTCCAAGATCCCTTCCAACTCTGCTGGATAAACAGCTATCCTGAGTTGAATTGACGGGAAGAACATAGAATCTAGATTGGTGTTTTTCAAACTTGGCAATGTTAAGATGTGTGGATTTCAAATCTCAGAATTCCCCAGCCAGCATGGGGTGAAATTACAAGGCTGAGGCTAGAGATAAGGAAGAATTCCAGTGGAAGAGGCTGCAGCCTGATGTGATGGGTTCTCTCTTGGTTGAGGTGGAGGTCAGTTCTCAAATATGCTTTAGTTTATCTAGCTTGAACTAGATAACCTCTGTGGTCTTTTACAGCTCTTGTGATTCTAAGAGTGGCTAATTGTGAGGGCAATATAAACAGATGTGAGGGCAATATAAACAGATGCACGTAGGCCCTGCATGGTCATATTGTTCTCATAGACATCTGAACAGAGTTAGGCCAGACATGAAAACAGGATTTCATGTGACTGGGGACTCTGGGAATGCAGTCCTATCATGTGGATCATGGTCACTTCATTCAAGCGTGACCACCGCTGTCCTTCAGGCTTCCCCAGCAACGGAGGGGATGAAGAGTGGATCTGGTGGATGCATCTCCATTGCAGCCTGCTCAATCAGACATTCTTAATGCCCGAACACACTTTTAACCTTCTGTCAGGGCATAAAATGGGCTCCCCTCGGGATTCCTGAAATAGAAGCATTAGTGCTTTCCTTGGAGAAGGCAAACAGCCAGCCCTGCTTGGAGCTAACCTTTTTTTTGTTTCTTCTTCTTTCTTTTCCCTCAGAGATTGACATCACCTGTTGGGATGCTGACCCAGTGCCAGAAGAGGAGGAGAGCTTTGGGGGCAGCGTTTAAGGCTGACTCTCAGGCCAAACTCCTCAACCCTGCACCTAGCAAGTCCAGTGTCTGCAAGCCTGGAGCAGCCGCAGTGTGGGCCTGGTGCCCCCTTGCTCCATATTGTAGCCCTGCGGTCCATGGCCTCAGATTGTACCCCGGCCAGATAGAAAAATCTGGGAGGGGGGATAACCTTTTACAGTGCGCGCTCTTTCTCTCTCTCTCTCTCTCTTTCTCTCTCTTTTTCTAATGGTGTCAAATAGGAAATGTGTAAATCTGCCTGGTCCCCTCTTTGTTGGTAGCTTCCCTGCAGACCCCTTTCCTGTTGCCTTTGCCCATGGGGATTTTTCAGATCCCTCCTGTCCCAATGCCATTTATGCCATTTGGGTTGATCTCTTGGGATGGGGGTGAGGTGTGCTGCTCTTGGGGGAGGATGGGAGGGCCTTTCCTCCACTCAGGCTCTGCCAGAGTTTTGAGTATTTTGCACGAATTTAAAATAAAATATGGCAATAAAATGGCCCTGCGTGGGCAAGGCACTGGCTTCCATCTCTGCCCTCCTTCCCTTGGTCCCCAGAGGCCTTGTTCCCAGGGAAGCAGAAGCCCCGTTCTGGGTTCCAGCAAACGTTAGCTGCAAGAGACGTTCTTTCCCCCACAGCTCAGCTCAGCTCCGTGGCCGTCTGTTTGAGAGCGAGCCTGTTCCAGAACCTTCTCCTCAGGTCTTGATTTGCCCTGAGAGCCTGGGACAAGGGGACACTCTGGATGGGCACCCTCCTTCTCCTTTCTCTTTCTTCTTTCCTCGTCCATTCCATGCTTCGTTTTCTTTCCCTCCCGTACAGTAATTGTTTTTTTTGAAAGCACAAATTCTGTAACAGCAATGTGCTTATGTATGTTAATAAATAAATTGATTCCAAGCAGGGCAGCCGGCTTTGAAATCCAGGATGGTTTTATTGAAAAGGGGAAGTGTGGGGGTGGGGCAAGGGAGGCAATTGCTGGAGAACTGCAGGGGCCCTAGGAGTTTTTCTGAATTCTACAGAAAAACCACTGAGGACAAGTCTATTTTATTTCTGGTGGCGTCCTTTTCCCTGCTACCATAAATGGTTAGAAATGTACTTTATAAAGAGCGTTGGGAGGAGGGAGGATTGTGCAATTTTTAAAATCCATGTGGCAAGCATAAGCATTTACGTGGTAAGGGAGCACGGAGGAATGGTGGCAAACATCGGTCCAGCGACTGATCTTGCAGGAAGGTAAAGAACGCACCACTAGGTGGAGCTGGTGATAAAGGAATGCTGCCCTGGAACAGGCTGTACCACTGAACAGAGAGAGGGAAAGCGGCTGGTGTCTATTGGGTGGCCTTGCTTCACTTCGTACCACTGTACATGTGGATTGCTTTAAAGGGAAACCACATCCGCCTTTCTTGTGCACAGACTCAAGCAGCCAGTACCAGGTTTGTAATAAATCAGGTTCCACAAACTTTATTGTTGTCAAAATGTAACAAACAAAAGATCGTTTTAACAAAGTTTAGGCCAAGCCAGAGGCCCCCCTTACAGTCAGCACCAACAGAGCCAGTAGTGGGCCCAGAGAAAGGGAAGTGGGTGAGATGGGGAGACCAGCCCCAATCTCGCCCTGGCCAAAGAGGTCAGTTGCAATGGGGATCTTTGCGCTGTGAAGACTGTGGCCCAGGCATGTCTGGAAGGCTTGGACTACGGGACCCGGTGGCTCCCACAGGCCGAGGGAACAGGCTGCGCAGATCCATGCAGCAACCGGAGTCCCACGTACGTCGCAATGTGACACGCTACACTGCCGTAGTCCTGCCAAATAAAGGCATTGAGACGGGCAGATGCCAGGGCCCGGGCTCATAGCTGTCTCTGGTGCTGAGTTCAGAGTCTGTCCAGCTTGGGAAGATACGTTGCGAGTGCTCCGACTCCAAGTACAGGTTGGTGCAGGTGGGGCCCTGCCCGGCTGAGCTTGGCAGGTGGAGGGCTGAGCCATAGCCCCGATCCAGGAAAAGGGGCTTATAGCTGGGCGGCTGCTCCTGCTTCTCTGGCTGCTCGTGGCTCAGGAAGGGGGCGTTGATCTTGCGATATAAGCCACGTGTGTCTGTCAGGACTTCGCTGTATGGTGGTGGTGGCTCAGCCATCAGCACTGCTTCCTCATAGCAAGGAGGCTTGGATGGGTCTGGCTCTGCAAGCAAAATGATCACAGCCATTGAGTGGAAGCAACAGTTGCACTGGTAACAACATTACCATCATGCCCACTGACTGAGATTCCAGTCATAAGCTCTCTATATAGCAACGAATGAAGTAGGAACAATGGCGGGAGGAAGATTTCCCCCTCCTTTCCTTCAACTCTCTTATACCGAGATACTCTTATATCTGAGGTGCTGGGGGATTAGAAACTTCCTATCCACCTTTCCTCTTCAAGAAGCATCTTCACACATGGGGCATCATGAAACTGATTTAACCCTTTGAACTATCCGAGAGCCCCTCCCATTCCACAAGAAAGGACTTATGGCAGGGGTGGGCAACTACGGCCCCTTTACGACGTGTGGACTTCAACTCCCAGAATTCCTGAGTCAGCATGGCT